>JAKUCM010000296.1:0-26146 GCA_023374145.1 Lepidium sativum | reverse complement strand
CATCTCTTTAAAAGCATCACTTGTCTTCGGATCCAAAAGGGAAACTTTTGTTCAAAGTCAACTTAACACATTTTAATAAAGAGCAACACATTTTAATAAAACAAAAGAATATAAACTATTATTATTAATATTTTAGTTTGCCAGCTAAAAAAGATGATTAGTGTATTTATTTATTCATTTTTTCATTGATGTAGTATTAGTTATATCCATCACACAACAATTTATTATACTTAGTATATATTTCATAATACAGTGGATGGTTTAAATTTAAGCGATATGTTTTTCTTCTTGGTTGAGTCGATAATCTTGAGAACCATAAGGGCTAAAAGCTTCAAAGAGGAAGTTGGATTTACGGTTAGGATTGAGTCCCATGTCATTACACAAATCATCTGCATGTTGGATACTGAATGTAGAAATGCAATGACGTTTGTAGAATCTGCTCGATCCCCTCATCACTTCCATTTCTTTTAAGAACTGATCCAACATCTTCTCTTTGCTTGGTAATTTGAATTTCTCATCCACAAGTCGGCTTAGCCACAACGAACGTAGCTCTGATGTGTGTAAGTTTGAGTTGCTTTGGACATATCCCACGAAAGCCATGTTCGGTATTAATGGATGAATTGTTCCCCTGAAATCAATATGATCAGTGGTGTTGTTATTATAATCAAGATATTATATGTTCCAATTTCATGAGTATTATGTAAGAACTCAAAACCAATTGGTAATGAGTGAAGAGACTTATATCTTCTATATACTAATTATGATCTCTTTCAAATTCTGATGTGAGATAACATTTCCTAATATGATATATATACGTACCTATATAAAGGCATGAATCCACATGGAAACTCAAGCCAGGTTCGAAAAGGTTCAGGAACAATAGCTTTGAGTTTCTTCTTGCCATCATAACCAGTAGCGAGTATCACAACGTCAGCTTCTAATGTAGTCCCATCTTCAAATTCGATACCTTGTTCATAAAACCACCACTTTGATGTTTTCATAAACTTGATCTTCCCTTTATCAGCTTCCTCAAAGAAGTTCTCTGGTATTATCGCCATTTGACAAGAAGCATAGTCTTCCTCGAAAGAATGGTCTGGTTTTAGACCATATTTCTCTAGAGGAAGCTTCCACGTAACATATGATTCGATGAATTTGGAAACCAGAGAACGCTGTATAAATGGTCATATACACATGTTAGAAAACTCGGAATTAATTCACAGGATTTTCATTTTTTATAGAGAAGCAAAACAAAAGGTTTAAAGATAACTAACCAAAAGAGAGAAGATGAAGCAAAAAAGAGTTCTAAAGAAGCTTTGGTTAGGCCTGTCATGGAGGAATTGAGAAGCTCTGGTTGAGTAGAACAAGAAGAATGGTAAGCCCCACACCCAATAATGTGGGAAGACCCAATGTGTTGTTCTCACCACCATTGTGCATGCTTTTCCACCTTCGCCTGTAAAATCAAAACATTTAATTTTTAATTCTTGGAATCATATTATATGAAACTATTAATGGTTGTTTCTTTTTTCTTTACCTTGATTGGCTATTGCAGACTCTAAAGCCAAATCAATGGCTGATTTTTTGAAGCCAATGACGGCGACTTTGTTACCACGGAGGAGATGAGAAGCTTCTTCTTTGTCTAACTTGCAGTAATCCATCGAATGCATCACTTTCCCTTTAAATATCTCCGGCCCTTTATTCGCCGGAAACGTCGGTATCCTTGGAACGTCTCCGTATTTTCCGGTACACACTACCACAAATTCAAATGCATGCCACTGCATACATATATACACTCATTAATAACAAAAATTACCATACAACAATTCAGCAATAGACCCATGCAACAATAGTTGATTATAACTATTTGAAGGTGATCCATGCAACTTTAAACTAAATTTAAAATAAATTTTTAATTTTATATAGTAATAGATATCTGATTCACGTACATATTATTTATAGAAAAAAAGCAATGACCCTTGGGGAAAAATATATATTTTAACACTTTTAAATCCGAAAAAATTAGGAAATCAGTAAATGATAAAATAATAATTAGTATATGCGGGATAAATCACATGAAACTGAGAGCATAGGAGTCTCTTACATAAAACAATATGCAATGCATTCATACGTAAATAGAGATCTATACGAGACAAAACCTGGATATCTCCAGAATCTCCAGTCTGAACAGCAATTTCCCAAACAGGTTTGCCAGGCAACGAGTTCCCGTAAGAACCAAGGTCAACCATCTGAGGAGCGTCACCGGTACCTATGAACTTGACTTCAATGACCTTAGACCCAAACTTCATAAACTTGAGAAGATCAAAATGCTTAGCACAAGATTCCAAGTAATCTAATATCTCAACGTAAGATGGGAATGTAGTTTCATCTCTGTCGGGCCACGGAAAGTCAGAGAACTCGTAATCCACTCGAGCCGACTGTAATTTAGTCGTCTCGTAAGTGCAGCTTCTCCAAACACCTCCGACTGAATCAGAGGCTTCGAAGACAGTCGGGTTGTGATGAGCTAAGTGTTTAGCGGCTGCTAAACCACTAACACCCGCACCAATGATCGCAATTCTAGAAGAAGTGAACTTATTGTAGTTTGAAGCCATTTTGAGAGATAAGAGAGAGAGAGAGAGAAAAAAAATTGGTTTTGATGAATTAGTGTTGTGTATTGTTTTGAGTTTGCATGGGCTGACGAGCAGTAGTATTTATAAGGTGTATTCGAGTCGGGTCGGGTATGACTTTCATTAACGAGTTTTTGAATATTAGCTAGTTGTAGTTTAAAGGAAGTTTGAAAGATCTAATTGTTTTCTTTGTTTCTTGAGAAATTTAGTGGGTAATGTGAGGAACTTTCTGTAAGCGCACATTGTTAAATTTAATAATTCGCTTCTTTGTATTTGTTCGTGTTAAATTTCTAAGAACTTTCAAGAAGTCTAATGGAATATGTGCTCTTTTATAATTTTTCTATTTTGAACTTGCAGTTTGATTATGATCTTCTAATTAGTCTTATGGATTGACTAACTTTATTATATATAACTATGAATAGAAAAATTTTCCTTCTCGAATTCTCGTATCATGTACATGTAGACGTCTACCCTCGAGGGCTACAAATTTTGGAGTATTATATATATATATATATATATATATCTTTTTGAACTTGGTTATATATATGTTTGAGACGAATTTTTCAGATTAAACCAGTCGACAATTAAAATTTTCAAATGTATTTACCAAGGGATTATTACGTGTGAGTTAGATTCGATCGAACTATATAAGAGAAGATGCATAGTTTTATATAACATGTACGTTACGATACTCCATTCTATCTTATCAGTTGTCATATTCTTTTTTATATGTAGGCACTATGAACTGATTGTCTACATTATTTTTTTATTCGGATTGATGGTGAACAAGCCCCCGGAGATACATATCGTGTATTTTTATTTATGTTAAGACATGATATTTATTAAATTGACATGTTGTAAAATCAAATCTAAGTATATTGTTTCTATTAAAAAGAGCTCATATTATGTTTATTTATCTAATTAACCCTAGTTATTTTCATAACTCTTGCTTAGTAATAATAGTGAGGAAGTTAGTGGCGTTAATATAAAAGTTAACCAACCGGCGAGAGATAAGATCTGTTAGGAAAATGTGTCATAAAAAATAATAGTTTTTATTAAAAAGGTATTTGAATAAAAATACAATAATTTCTTATATGTAAAAAATATGGAATAAAAGTAAAAAAGTTTATCATTTAAGAAAATATGGGTAAGAGTTCCAAATTTTTTGAGAAATTCTATAAAAAATAAAGTATTATATATTTATACTTATATTTTAATATAATTTATCAATTTATATGGTCTTTAGTGAATATACTTTATAGAATTATTGATTTTAATTGGTCTATTCTTTAATGTGTTATTTCTGTCTGGTTCTTGAATAATTATAATAATTAACTTCGTTTTCTTGTCTCTAGTCTAGAAATTATAGACTCATTCTTTTCCCTAAAATCAATTTAAAATGATAACCAAGTTTTTAAGTCGTAAGTACGAGTCCACGCAAGTTTTGGATTTTTAAAATGATGGACAGAAAAACAAGCCTTACCATATATTTGACTCTCACCCATAATTGTGACTTAAAAAATCACATGCATTTCAGCTATTATACATATCATATATATTTTATATCATTGTCTGAAAAGAGTCAGGGCAACAAAAGTATAATAACACCATTTGATTGGAATTTCACAATCGTGACTTTATTTTGGATAACTAATATTGAGTTATCAAAATTATATGTATATATATATATGCATATATATATATGTATATGTCTTAAAAAAAACTAGAGGAGTACCGCACTAGAGTACAGTTTAAAATTTATAAAATTTTCTTTCCATACTATCGAAATAATAAGTAATAGTTATTTGTGCGTTTAAAATAAAATAAAACATATATAATATTATATTATGCAAAGTTGAATTTCAAAAGTAATAGCTCATCCACAAAGTAATAGCTCTTCCACATATCAATTTTATAGATCTTAAATTTTGAAAAAAGAAACATACTTTCAGTATTTTAATATATTTTAAAATATATTTTAAAAAAATTTATATTTACCATAAAATATATATCTGTTCTGACATAAAAATATGGTTATTTTTTTAAATAATCACAAATACTTATCTTTTATCTCATATAGTATAAAATAAAATAATATTAAAATATTTTTAAAAATAGTTTTATTATATAAATTTGGGTTTTCAAAAATCAATAATCAACAGTTTCATGTACTAAATCTAGTGATCACAAATTTTTTTGTATTTATACATTTTAAGAAAAAGTAGAATCAATTTTAAAATAAAATATTTTAAAATATTTATGTCTACTACCAAATTTTTTTTCTATTTACAATTTTATTATATAAAGTTGAGTTTGAAAAATTAATAATCCATGCAATTTTTTTCACATGTCAAATTCAATGATTCAAAATTTTGTAGTCTAGTATTATATAAAATCGAGTTTCAAAATTTAGTAATCAACGTAATTCATTTACGTGTCAAATTCAATAATATAAATTTTGCAATATCCCATTATATAAAGGTTCAATTTCAAAAGTTTTAATCAGCAGATTCTTTTACGTGTTAAATATAAAGGTCAGAGTTTTACAGTATTTAATATATTCTAAAATATTATTTTTCATAATCTTTTATATAAAAATAGATTTCAAATGAGATATGTGGACTACTGGTAATTAGATATGTGGACTACTAGTAAATATGATAATGTATTTTTGATGATATGTAGACTAGTGGTAATGATCTCTTTATAAATATTCACACTTCAAAGCATCAGACACCTTCCTATTGTGGAATTGTGAAATTAAAAAACTATTAAAATAATCGAAAAAAATATATTTAGAAAAATTACTTAGAAATTGTAAAATTTTATATTTTATATTATTAGAACAAAAAACAACAACAAAATTTGTTAATGGAAAAAAAATTGAATTACAAAACAACAAATATTTGATCATTCGAATAATTTAGTCATTTGATCATTTAGTAATTACGGGTCATTTGGTAAGTATTGGTCGATTGACATTCAATACTTACATTTTTATACTTTTATGTTTTTGTAAACATTTAATATTCTCTTATAAAAAATACTTTATATTTTAATCATTAATTAAATGATTTCAAATTTTTTTTAATCTCTTGCTGCTGCATTGGGATAATATTCTAGTTTATTCTACAAACCTGGATAAACTATCACAAAATAGTTCAATGAATTCTTGTTATTTTATCAAAATTTCAATTTTAATTATGTAATACTTTTATGTAATATTAATTTTATTTATAACTCATTTATTTTATAAAATTAATTCTATTTATTTATGTAAAATTTTAGTACAAACAAAACTATTATATGTGAGTAATATATGTATAAAAAACTATATCTTCCATTTCAGTCCAAGCAATAAATACCACTAATCTGAAGTAATAAACTCAACAAAGACTATAAGAATTCCTTCTCGGCGAATCATAATATATGAAGGAAGAAAAAACTTGATAGTGAAACTAGACAAATTTTCTTTTAAATGAGTCATTGTATCTACAAAACAAAGGAACTCAGCATACACGTTATCTGGAAAGAAAATGGAAATATTCTTTAATCCAATTTGGAATATTTCCGAAAATCTCGTAAAGATATTTTAAATAATTTTGTATCCTAACTGAAATGTAATGTTTTCTATTTCAAATATCTTGTAACCGACCTTATAATCTATAAATAGGGGCAAAGGTCTCCACAAAGAGACTATGTTCTCATTATTCACACATAAGCAATAAAATCAACTTGTCATTCTTGCTCTCAATTTAAACTCTTTGTTGCTAATTTAATCAGAGTTCTTGTTTATCTTCCCTTTTGAATCAAAGATTTGGATCTAAACCTAGTGCTAGATCCTACTCGAAAAATTGTCGCTGTCTGTGGGAAACAACATCGAAGAATTTCTTAATGCATCAACAAAGACAACAATTCGCAGGAGAAATGTCCAGAAGAAACTCGATTGAAAGGCTATCCATCGGTCTGTCTCATGACCCGGTTGATCAGCCTTAGCACACAAGTCCTCACCCAACACAAGGAGAGCAGCGAGAGGAACGCACGAACCTGGAAGTTTTGCTAGGACCTCTGAGTGAGCCTCCATGATTGGCCATCATGATACAAAACATGTTACGACAAATGGAGGTTGTAGAGCAAAGAAGTAATGAACGCCTCGACCAAATTGAGTAAAGAGACAAGATGTACAATTCACATAAACATGCGCCTGCTAATAGGAGTCATGCAAACACACTCTTTACCGTGCAGAGAAACTTGTTCGGCGAAACTCTGAGTTTGGAAACAACAAACACACAAGGACCAGGTCTATCCCCGATACATCAGCCAATCCTGATAATGATAGATGTCGCAACCGTCTTCAAGATGATAAGTGACATGCCCTCAGAGTTCCATCAAGCAACTAGTACAACACCGGAAATCGGAGAATCCTAGCTCAAGCGCAGAATTCTCTATTTTGGCAGCATCTGAGGAGGATCTCGGTGAACTACGAGCTGAGGCTATGTTTCCCTTCGTATGACGTAACGACTGACCCATTGGAATTTATGAGCGCCTTCAAGTGGAGAATACCAAGAAGTGAGGCAACATTACAACAAAAGGAAAAGACAAATAAATACAGCTTTCCATGTAAGTAATGCACCTAAACATGACAAGAAATCCTGAGACAAAAACTGGAATATTACACAAACGAGAAAAGTTATATACTTTCCATAACCAGACAGGACACCCAACCTCCACGTGAACAATTACATGAGCTGTTAGCTGAGAAATACAATAAGGAAGAACTCAGCCTTTCTGAAGAGGAATTAAAGCGGTTCCGAGCGCAGAAGCGAAAAAGGTAGAATTGCGGGACACAATTTGGAAATTGGGAGGTCAAGAAATAGTATAATACTATTTTATTATGGGAGGATTACAATTGTGTGACAATACGATCCGAGCTATCAAGAAGCATGAGCAAAAACTCGTCGCCGCGGTCAGCAGGAAACTCGACCCGGTGGAGAAGACATTATTGTCAAAAATGCGACATCACGATTACGGAAGATGATTTATTTGGTCTTGCTTTCCTCCATAGTGACTCTCTAGTGATAAAACTTCGAGTTGCCAATCGCAATGTATCTCAGATTCTCATAGACACGAGAAGTTAAGTCAATTTAATCTTTAAAGAGACGACGAGCAAAATGGCGCTTCTAGACGTTAGGGTAAAACCAGTCTACAGAACCTTAACCACCTTCGATCAAAGTTTGATAAACGTTGTACGGACAATCAAGCCATCGATTTTGATCGCGAAGATGATGAGATAGGTCAAATTATTAGTGGTCAATATGCTACTAATTTATAACATTATTCTCAGCACACCATGGATCCACTCCATAAAAGTCATTGCGTTGAGTTACCATAAATGTGTTCAGATTCCTCCTGATCGCCCGAGCTCGAGAAGTATGATTTGTCTAAGGTTGAGCTCATGAATATCGACATCATAAATATGAGAAAATGTGTTATGATTTGAGTGAGCTTGGAAAAGTGCCTCCCATTACAGTTGGTCCGACTTATGGAGCAAAAATTTTGGACTTTGCTTGGAGAATGAAAGACATGTCCAATATCGATAAAGTGGCCAGCTATAAGTTGAATATTGACCCGACATACAAGCTGATTAAGCAGAAGCACAAAAAGTTAGGTCGCATAACAAACTAAGGCCGTAAACAACTAGGTCAAAAAGATAACAGAAGCACGATCAATTATCAAAGTGAAATACGTGGATGGTTTGTCAACCCGGTTGTGGTCCCTAAGAATAACGGTAAATGGTGAGTTTGTGGTGTTCTTACCAAGTGAGGTTTTAAATATTTTCTGAGAATCTCGTAAAGATCTTTTAGATAATTTTGTATCCTAACTGAAATGTAATATTTCTTATTTCAAATATCTTGTAATCGAGCCTATTATCTATTAATAGGGAATAAAGTCCCACAAAAAGACCACGTTCTCATTATTCACACATACGCAATAAAATCAACTTGACATTCTTACTCTCATTTACTCTCTTTGTTGCTAATTTAATAAGAGTCAGTGCATATCTTCCTTCTTGAATCAAAGAATATGATATAAACCTAAATACTAGATCCTACTCGAACACTTATTAAGTTTATTTTATAAAAATAAGATCACATATAAATACCAGTGAAAATCAATGACAAAAGATGATTAATATGATATAACTTGATTTCAAATCTTTTATGTTAGTGTGTCATTTTCTAACTTGCAAAAGGTCTTGTTTATGCTATACTTTTGTGACCTAGCTCTGATACCGTTTACCTCCTTATGTTTCTTTGTCATCGACTTGGGCTCAAGGTGAGCAAAAATTTCCAGTCTGAGTTTTTATTTCGCGGTGGATATGGAAGTTGTTGATCAGACTTTCCTAGTGTGCTTTTACTGCAACGATGGTGTATGGGTCTTCTAGACCGGTGGAGCTTTGAGTTGAAGTTATGTAAGACTTTTCGTCCGCTTCACGTCCAAGTTTTGCCGTGGGTGGTAGTCTGAGCCGGTGGTGGTGGAGTTGCCGATTTTGTATGGCTGGCAAATCTCCTTCCACGGTGACCCTCTTTCTTGGGTTGTGTGCTTTTTCCCTCTTTTGTTTACCTTTGGTTTTGGCGCTTCTGCTTAGTGAATATGGTTAATTTTTATGGTTTAGTACCGGTTAAAGTTTTAGTTAGATCTCGGTTAGGATTTTGATAATTGCTACTCTAGTTTACCTTGTTATTTCACCTCTATATTTTTATTGAGTGATGTGCTCTTCATGATTTGGTTTCTTTTGCGTAGAGGTACGGTAGTTTTCGCTCCTTGTTTATACTCCTATGACTCGTTTGGAGTCTTATTGAGTAAATGGTTATATCGTGTCGTCAAAAGCTCGGTTATGTTTTAGTTTCGACTTTGTCCTTCTAGGAGAAGTGGGTTTTGTTCTCGCAGGTTTAGTTTCATACTCTTCATCCATCAATGAATTACAATTATTTGTTATAGGAGTTTTTTCATCTGTTCGAGTTTGGTTAATTTGACGGTTTCTTTGGTTTTTCGGGTTTAAAGTAACAATTTTTCTTATTCTCTTTTCTTTGGGTTCTAATTATATCTTTATCCAAGTTTTTTTTTTGTAGAAAAAGCTTTCTTTATTGAGGCTATAGTTTCTGGGAATATATATGTGCTCAGTCAACTTTTGTATTCTACAATATCTCTTTATCTTGGTTATTAATTCAAGTATTTTAGTGATAAAAATTTGATTGATTATTAAGGATTTCACCGATATAGTTTTTTGGATCAAACACTGATTAAATGGATAAATAAATGTGTGTCAACAATTTTGGCATTAATAATAATTTTTCATGGCTGAATTATTTCCCGTGATTAGAATGATTTATTTAATAAATTTAGTATATGATTTTAGACAATAAATTAAATTTTGTTGATATAATTGTTAATAAAAATATTTGATGTAAATAAGTATCATCATTTAATAGAATACATCAATTAGAGCGTACAACATAAATGATAATGCGCTCTTATGGATGTATAACGAAAATCAATTAATGAAATACTAATATAAAATCCAATAATATAGTAAAAATAAACATATTTTTTTTTGCTTAATAAGATAATATAAATCTCATTCAGCTAAAAGTTTTAGACATAAAATTATAATTTTAGTAGAATCTTTTTTTAATTTGATGGTTAGAATTAAATCTGGCAAAATATTTGGAACTAAAAAATAAACCGAAACTAACCCAAAAATTGGTTTATTGTATATTATCTAAAACCGAAGAAGAAATATCTGAGGGTTCTTTTCGTCTATACTCGTGGATGTCGGATAATACTCGGGTACCAAACCGATACTCAAATGTGTATCCGATTGATCCGAATACATGTACACGTATATGAGATTTTAATATAATTGTTTTTAAAAATCATCTTTTTAAGTATTTTACGGGGGTTTGAATACTTTTATATGTAAATAACTAAATTTCGGATATAAAATACTAGAATATATAGTGGAACTAAAAATTTTATCCAATACTTATACCCGATTTGAAAAGGAAGCAAGACCGGAACTCAACTGAATTGTATTTAATTCCTAAATTGGTATAAAATACGAATCCCAACCGACCCGGAACCGAGAAGAATAGAACCAAATTCGAACGGGTATATATGTGGTTCCTAAATAGATATAAAAATTTCATACTCAAAAGATCTGGACCTGAATTGATTTTATCCGATCAAAATACCCGAATAACCAAGACTAGTAAAAATTATTCAGCTAATAATTTAGCATTAGAGGTTTAATTCTTTCTTATTATATTATAGTAAATTAAAAAAATATTAGGATTAGATTGAATCTGGATATTTATTATTGACAAAAATAAAATATAATAAAATATAAATGTAAAGATGCTAACATCGCAGAGTTTACGCAAAAGGTCACATTTATATTTTGTCAAAAGGGGAAAATAATAGGTCTCTCAATTAAATTAAGTAGTAGAGTTTCTTAAATTTGTATATGATTGTTTTCATATAGACAGGTATAAACAGAAGTCTAGAAAAATAAGACTAGTCTTTTAACTTGGAGGTTGACCATTCTTCGATTATATTTTGGTGTACTTTTATATTGTCATTTGCGATGGCTTTTAGAAATTATTATTACAAATTTTGTTTCCATATGGGAAGAAAACAAAATCCATTTAACCATATCTTCTGTTACATAAGTCAAGTCTGTTCACATCTATAACATAATATTATAATATCTAATCCATACCTGCATAATCGGTCTAAGAAAGGTAAAAGTTTTAGGTAATATTAAAGGAAAAAATAGTTTTGGACCCTATACCTTTATTAAAAAATTGAAATTTTTGCAAGTCTTAACCTTTTGTCTAGATAATCTATGTTCTGAGCCAGCTCTGCAGGCATGTCATACAGAATCATCCTTAATCACTAAATTAATAATGTATAATTAGGTATACGTAATTATTTCAATCGTGAATGTGGAAAATTTTCAAGTCATACGTGAAAGCATAGTAATAATGTATTAAGCTAATTAAGTACGTATACTTAATTAACTAGCTAGGTAGATGGTCCACTATGCAGTGTTAGATTTCCTGACAAAACTAAAACTATAAAATCTCAATATTTATACCTATTCCACCATAATTTTTCATACATGTTATAACTTAACGCACGAATTAAATGTCTTTGTTTAGTGAGAAAAACAGAGTAGCGAGTATAGGAGTACACGAAATTTATACGAGTTTAGGTTTCGACTGAGTACCTTACGTCTCGGCTTGAAGTCATAAGCAATTCACTAGTATTCTTGTTAATTACATAGAATTACAAAGCACTCCTTATATATGAATTAAAACATAAAGCAAAGAATAAGATCTTATAGAGATCTTATGTTTATCTCTTATCAACCTAACTAACTCTTATTAACAAACTCTCTTTATCAAATCTCATAGAAAGATTGATCCGGCTACTTCTTCCTAGAGACAACCAAATAACAATCATTAACCAATGATATTCAATTATCTCTTTGTACCATCATGAACCAAAACTTGTTCATGATTATGTGTGTTGCTTGTTATAATTCTACAATCTCCACCTTGACATCAACACTTCTCCGAATTTGTTTTCCTGTACCGCCAAACATAACCAAATCTCTTGTACTTGATTACTTTTAGCAAAGCTAGAGCTTGCTCAAATTTCTGAACCGGAATCACCTTAGTAAGCATGTCGGCTGGATTCTTAGAAGTATGTATCTTCTCCACGCTTACTTCTCCATGTTCAATTACATCCCTAATGAAATGCATCTTCACATCAATGTGTTTTGTTCTCTTATGAAACACATTGTTCTTGGCAAGACATATTGCACTCTGAGAGTCACAGAAAACTCTCAATTTTCCTTGTTTGTAACCCAGCTCTTCTGCTAATCCTTTTAGCCAAATTCCCTCCTTAACTGCTTCTACTAAAGCTATGTACTCTAGCTCTGTTGTTGAGAGAGCAACAGTGTGTTGAAGACTTGATTGCCAGCTCATGGTGTTGCCACCTGCACTGAAAACATAACCCGTGGTTGATCTTCTTCGATCCAAATATGCTGCAAAGTCTGAATCGGTGTAGCCTTCTACCTTGAAATCGCATTCTTCTTGAATACTAGACACTTATCTTGTGTCCCCTTTAAGTATTTCAGAAGCTATTGTATTGCACTCCAATGCACATGTCCTGGATTTCCCATAAATCTTCTTACAAGTCCTATTGCATAAGCAACATCTGGTCTTGTTCCTGTCATCGCATACATGATGCTTCCTATAGCATTTGAGTATGGAAATTCACCTGTTTTTGCATCTTCTCCTTCTCCTTTAACCGCAACTAACTTGAAGTGAGTACCTAGTGGAGTTGAGACTGCTTTAGCATCACTAATTCGGAATACCTGCAGAACTTTCTTGATGTAGCTTGACTGAGACAAACTAAGAACACCTTCTGCACGATTCCTTTCAATGTCCATACCCAAAATTCGTTTTGATGGACCTAAATCCTTTATGTCGAACTCACTTTTCTGCAGTTCCTTTACCTTTTCTACTTCTGAGATGCTTTTTGCTGCAAGAAGCATGTCATCCACGTATAAGAGTAAGTAAATGTACTCTTCGTTATGAAGTTTCTTGAAGTACACACAATGATCATATTCACTCTTCACGAAGCCGTTTTGAATCATGAATTGATCGAAACACTTATTCCATTGTCTTGGTGCTTGTTTTAATCCGTATAAGAATCTTTCCAAGTGACACACCAAATTTTCTTTCCCTTTTACTTCATAACCCGGTGGCTGCTCCATATAGATATCTTCATCTATTTTTCCATGTAAAAACACTGTTTTTACATCAAGTTGATGATTGACAACAAGAACCTTGTACACACATACTTAACTACCAGTGAGAATATCTCTTGATAATCAATCGCTTCTCTTTGTGAATAACATTTTGCCACAAATTTTGCTTTGTATCTAACTTCTTCAACTCCCGGAATTCTGGATTTTATTTTAAACACCCACTTGCATTTGATTGTCTTTTGATCATTTGGCAACTTCATTAAGTTCAACGTATGATTTTTCATGAGGGAGTTGTATTCTTCATCCGTGGCTTTCTTCCATTTTCGTCTATTTTTACTACATTGAGCTTCCATGTAGTCTATAGGTTCTTCAAAACCTAATTCTTCTGTGACCATGAGTGCAAATGCTGCAACTTCTTCTTCGTTCTCGTATCTTGAAGGTGGATTAATATGTCTCCTTACTCTATCTCTAGCCAGCTGATAATTTGCTAGATCTTCATCACCATTATCATCACTTGATGACATTGTATCAGTCACAACTCCACCTTCATTTGTACTTTTGTTTGCAGTTTCCTTTTCTTTAAGCTGAGTAGCTTCCAGCATCAACGAGTCCTTTTTCTTTTCTTCTAGCTTGTTCATGTCCATATTGTTATCTTTACTCAAGTCCTTATATACCTTGTCCTCTGTAAACAATACATTTTTTGTGATAACACATTATTTATCATTAAGTAGCCATACTTTATATCCTTTCACTCCATAAGGATATCCGATAAAAATTTCTTTTAATGCTCTCGGTTTGAGCTTTCCTTGATCCACATGAACATAAACTACAGACCCAAATCTCCTTAGATGTGAGTATCCTGGTGTTTTACCTAGCCAAAGTTCATCTGGAATGTTGTAATCATTTGTCGATGATGGTGTTCAGTTAATCATATATACCGAAGTAGCCACAGCCTCTGCCCAAAAATTTTCTTCTAATCCAGATTCATCCAAGAGACATCTAACATTTTCTATGATTGTTCGATTCATACGTTCTGCTACATCGTTCTGTTGTGGTGTGTATGAACATGTCTTGTGTCTCTTGATGCCATTCTCCTTGCAGAAATCATCATAATCCGAGTTACAAAATTCTAAACCATTATCTGTTTGAAGACACTTAACCTTCTTGTTGGCTTGATTTTCTACAAGTATCTTCCACTCTCTGAATTTTCCAAAAGCTTCATCCTTGGTCGCTAAGAAATATACCCAAATTTTTCTCGTAAAGTCATCAATGCTGGACAGAAAGTATCGTTTCTTTGACAGCAATGGATGAACGTTTGGTGATCCCACAAGTCATAGTGCACATACTTTTGAACATCATTGGTGTTGTGTTTTCCTATATTAAAACTCAGCTTTTTATTTTTTACCATTACACAGTTTTCACAAAACTCTAAAGAGCTGATTTTCTTCTTCTCAAGGATTCCTTTTCAACAAGAGCATTCAGATTCTTTATGCTAGTGTGACCAAGTCTTATGTGCCACAATGACGTATCATCCTTTGACACAACGTTATTCGATTCACCAACAATTGTCTCACTGTCTAGGTAATAGAGAGAACCATTCAATGTTCCTTGTGAAGCAAGCTTGTCATTCTTGAAAACTTTAAGCTTACCTCCTCCACCGATTTGTCTAAATCCTTGTGAATCAAGCGAGCTAACCGAAATTAAGTTTCGTTTGAGGTCAGGAATGTACCGAACATTAGTTAATCTCTTAACGGTTCCACCATGTACCTTTACTTTGATAGATCCCACTCCTCGTATAGCAATATTTATGTTATCTCCCAACAGAACTTGCTCTGTTTTGACTCCCTTAAACATATCGAACCTTTCTCTCCTTGATGTCATGTGATATGAAAAACCTGAATCAAGAATCATTTGATCTTGAGGATTCTGAACCGAAACTGCGAGAGCATTTATTTCCTTCACCTTGTCAATTATCACCGGATCTTCACCATCATCCTCATTCTCCATTCTTTTCTTTCTAGCATAGCAGTCCTTTTTCATGTGTCCTTCTTTCTTACAGTACCAGCATGTAACTTTTGTTTCGGACCTTGACTTCGACCTGCTTCTGCCTCTGTTTTTGTTGAATGATTCTTTCTTTTCATCTCTTTCTCTTGCTATATAACTTTCACCATTACTAGTGTTCGGAGTGGTTCTCTTCCCTTCTCTTAGCTCCATCTCTTTTGACCTAGCAGGTTCTACGACCTCTTCTAAAGATAATGTTTCTCTACCATAGTTTAATGTTTTCTTCAATTGATCATACTGTGATGGTAGAGAACTGAGCAACTAAATTGCTTGAATCTCCTCAGTAACCACAATCTTTAGACTATGTAAATCTGAAACTATCTTGAGAAAATCATCAATATTCTCATCTATGGTTTGTGATTCAAGCATCTTGTATGTGTAGAATTTATGCTGCAAATAAATCCTGTTAGGAAGAGATTTCGAGAGATATAACATTTCTAAAGTGGACCACATTGAAGCTGCAGTTGTACATGCATCAATCTTTCTCAATACATGATCTCCAACGTTGAGAATAATTAAGTTCATGGCTCTCTCTAATTTTTCAAGCCTCTCAGCTTCTTCCACCTTTAGTATTTTCTTGAAAGCAACGTCTTCTTCACCTTCATTATTCACAGCTTTTGAAGGTAATTCAAGTTCGGTTAACACATCCTTTAAACAAAAGGACTGAAAGTTGTACACGCATCCGTTTCTTCCAAAGTTAGAAGTCTCCTTTCCCGTCAAAATGCTCCACCTCAATCCGAGCATTCGTCATCTTGTTCAAAAAACCCGAGGGCTCTGATACCACTTGTTATAACTTAACGCACAAATTAGATGTCTTTGTTTAGTGAGAAAAACAGAGTAGCGAGTATAGGAGCACACAAAGTTTATACGAGTTCAGGTCTCGAGTGAGTACCTTTACCTCTTGGTTTGACGGCATAAGCAATTCACTAGTATTCTTATTAGTTACATAGGTTTACAAAGCACTCCTTATATAGGAGTTAAAACATAAAGCAAAAAATAAGATCTTATAGAGATCTTATGTCTATCTCTTATCAACCTAACTAACTCTTATCAACAAACTCACTTTATCAAATCTCATAGAAAAATTGATCCGCCTACTTCCTAGAGACAACCAAATAACAATCATTAACCAATGATCTTCAATTGTCTCTTTGTACCATTATGAACCAAAACCAGTTTATGATTATGTGTGTTGCTTGTCATAATTCTTCGATACCATCATCAGTTAGTTAAATTTTTGTTTTTAAGCAGTTAGATCAACAAACTTTTTATCAAATTAAAACATTAAACTCGTCCAGTTATGCAATTATTTAAAGCTGAATTCTGGTGAAAAAGTATAAACATGAATATTTAACTATATGGTGAAATACATTATTCCGTATTGTTAAAAGGCTAAACACTAAAATTGAATAGGGCAGTAGCTATAGTCATGATGAGTATACTATTATTGTCATACAAATATAAATATCATCCACACAAAAATATTGAATATAGTATATTGAATGCTTTATGTATATATAAATTTGGTATAATAAATGGAAAAGAAGAGGAAATAACAAAGAAAAAGAGGAGTTTGAGTTCAAGTAGAGGAGAGAGTTATGGTATAAGAAAATCAAAGGGGGAGAGTAAATACAATGTACCAATTAAAATGTTTGGTACGAATCAATTTTCTTACAATTGATGTTTTGTAATCTTACTTCCTGTCTCTGTTACATGCTTTTACTTTCTTTTTATTGTGGTCTTAAATATTTTATATATTTTCCCTGATCAATCAATAAACGAAAAGGAGAGAAAGAGTTATATATACAACTACGACAACCAAGGTAATTAAGTGATCGAATATATATATATATATATATATATATATATATATATATATATTTTTGATAAAGGATTTTGCAGATCGAATATATGTTAATATCTTCTTTAACAAAATATATATTACTACTTTTCGCTCCATATACACAACACCATTCTAGATTTCTAGGGGGATATTAATATATTTTAATAGCTTTACGCGAACTTACATACTATAAGATGTACGAGGGTTGATAACATTATAGAATATACATTTAAATTCATTAAATAGATATTTTCCCCTTATTTTATTGTGTATTGCTGTTACGATCAACGTCAACAGTAAATACTATAGCTATAATACATAGATTTTTTTTTGTGGTGGTAATTTATACTGTAAGATATAGATAACCCTAACTTTAACAAAAAAGAAAACATAAATAACCTCCTTACAACAATATATACTGTACAAATTCAGATCCTAATCATTGATCAATACTTAAACCATCTACAATTCATTCTTTTATATTTTACTCTATTATAGAAAAACTTTATAACAAAAAATGTGTTTTACTCCAATGTATTTTTCTATAATGTATTTTTCTAAATATATTTTATTTTTAATTAACCACTGATACCTATTTATTTCTAAATATTATAATTTAATCCTGTTTATTTTATTTTCTGAAATTTTCTATATTTTTGAAGTTTTGTATGCGGTTTATGACTTTTGTGTTGTTTAATCGTTTACTCTATGAACTTTATATTTTTGGAGTTTACTTTTTATCTTATACCAAATGTTTCTCATATCTTGGGTTATAATATTATCATTTATAATATTTAAAATTTAATTATTATTTAGACATTAATTGTAATTTATGATATCTAAAATTTAATTATATAAATTTAATTATTATTTAGATTGAATGATCATTTATACTATTTAAATATTATCTATATCACTTATAAAAAGTTAACGGACTGTTTTATAAATAAATAAGTTCACCTCTAAAATAGAAAAAATAATATTTCCCTATATAAGAAAAAATAGTTTTATACTATTTTAGATGCAAAATAGAGGTAGGTTAGAGAGAATTTTACTCTATAAAAGTATTTAGAGACAGATATCGAGGTGGGTTGGAGATGCTCTTAAAATAAGTGTATTTTCTTCTTTTAAATAAGTAGATGCATCCAAGTGGTATTTAGTTTATTGGCATGTGGTAAGTCTATTAAAGCTAGGTATATTTGCACATTCAAGAATCGAGTTATACTGCCTACATTATACAAGAACTTGACTAATGGATCGGTCAGTTGTAACTTAATATTAACCAAAAAGAATGCATCCATTCTCGAAAGAATTTTATTCCAAAGATCAATTTTAACTTATACTATATAGTGTATTTGGGGTCAAAGTTGATACTATATAGTTAACAACAATATTTCAGCTTTGTGAACCCGACAACTAACGTTGAATATGTTGGAACTTTAATTTAAATAAGAAATAGAATTCATAATTATAATTTTTTTTGTAGTTATTATTGTTACAAATTTGCAACTTTAAAATGTTTTCTATTAAAGAGAGTTATCTCATAATATGTTAAATAATTACAAATATTTGTCATTCTTGGTTCTTTTGAATATATATAGTTTTGGTTTCTTAATCAAAAAGACACTCAATTTTTTTTCTCTCCCTCACAAAAGAAATTTTTTATTAAAAGAGTATAGAGTAGTGTTATTGGTTCATAGATTCTATAAAAGAGCAAAGCTTTTATAGTCTTATTAGTGATTTTATCATGGGATTCATAAGCTCAAATTACCACCTCACCGTGGGAGCTTTTCTGGATTTAAGAAAAAGAGTTATCTCTTGACTTCACCTCTTGGCTTTTTTTGCAAGTTATTTAGATTTAAATTTCAAAATTTTTGTATTTTTCCCTTAAATTGTTCTTAGAATTCTTAATTGCTTTGATTTTATTGTTATGTGCTTTGATCAATTATTGGTCTTATCTATGAACCTTATAGTCGGAATCCAAAAGATATGAGAATCAGATCAATCAATTTTTTTATTTTTGATTTTACAAAAGAAAACCAAATTTGTTTTGTTGTTCTCCACATGCGTTCTTTATCTAAAAGAAACTATTGTAATATTTCCATTATTATTTTTTTTATACGAACTGAATTGTTTAGAAAACAAATTTTCTTTTCTTTTATAAATTTCAATCGCGCACTAAACCAATAATAAATAAATGTAAAATCTAATTTATTTATTTTATTTATGACTTGCCTTTTATTTACGTTTATTACATATTTAATTTTCGTAAATCCTTTGTTCTATTATTTATTATATACCTTTTCTCCCCTTTTAATTTTTATTTTATTTTTTGTTTACCAGAAACTTGTGGCATCGAATAAAAATGATACCCTTATTGTCGATTTTGACACCAACCTCATTGCACTAAAACAAACTAATGAGTTGACACCCTCGGGGAGTGGTCAGCCATTATTTGTGCAAGAACCCGTGGTTCCAAATGCCTTTGTCACACCTTAGATTATTGTTGGTACGGATTCAATGAATGGAAAGACAAGATGCTTTTTTTAACAACATTAAAATTGACATGATACTTAACCGAGGAAAGACATGTGCTTCCTCCGAATAATACCGACCCACATGCATTGGCTAGTGTTCACGCGTCAGACCACAGTGATTACCTATGTAATGGGTACATCAAGACTTGCTTGGAAAGATACCTTTTTAAGGTCTTCCAAGAGTACAAAACTTCAAAGGCCCTTTAGGAAGCTTTAGAAGCAAAGTCCAAGTCATACAATGTTGGTTCCGGGAAGTTTGCTACACGCAAATTCCTATACTTCAAAATGGTGGATTCAAAACACATCATGGAACAAGTCCATAAGCTTCAGATGCTTGTACATGAGCTTGCAAAAGAGGGGATGAAAATCTGTTTTTCGTGAATTGCTTCATCGAGAAGTTACCACCAAGTTGGATTGACTTCAAGTGATATTTCGACCACAAGTAGAAGCAACTCAAATTGCCTAATTTGGTTTCCTGGCTTCAAAATGAGTCTTCCAAACGTGAGAAGTCAAACTCGTTTATGATGGCTCACAATGCCAACATGACTGAGTACAACCGTAAAGGTAAGCTAAAGGTCAGGCCTTCTAATGATGGTCCACAACATGTTCAAAAACCGTGGGACCTAAGCCTCATCAAGGTTTCAAGAAGACCAACAAGAAGTTTGTTGGAAAGTGAAATTATTGCAAGAATCTTGGAAACAAGACGGCGGATTGTCGTTCCCATCCTAAATAACCAAACCAAGCAAACCTCAAAGAGGCGGATTTGTATGCGGTCGTCACCAAGCACACATGGCTGAAGAAAATCTGATGGTGTGTGGTATGACAGAGGTGCTAAGACACATATACGTGTCAACCATGATATGTTTAGTACTTACAAAAAGTACTTCATCAACAAAAAAAATTAATGGAAAACGTCTCACACTCCAAGAACAAAGGCGCTGACGTACTCGATATGAGGAAGAACATTGATGAGAAAGTATGGCTTTGACATTAATTTTTCATCCGATCAATTGATCCTTAGGAATAATGGGTTGTTTATTGGGAAGGGTTATGTCACATGGGGATTAGTCAAAATGAGTACAATGACTGTTCACCGGAATAATGGGGCTTCAAGCTCTAAAGTTTTTGTAACCGATTCCACTAATAATAAGAATTCATTTGCTTATGTGGTTGAATCTTATAATAACTGGCACATGCATTTAGGACATGTAAATTCTAAATCAATCGAAAGATTAATAAATTTAAATTTAATTTCTAAATGTCCAATAAGCAAAGAAAAATGTGAAATATGCATTCAAGCAAAACTCATTAAAACACCATCACCTCAAGTAAAAAGAAAAACCGAACCTCTCGGACTAATCCACACAGATTTTTGTGACCTCAAATTAGTTCCACGTCGAGGCGGTAAGACATATTTCTTAACATTCATAGACGATTTACACAAAGTATTACTATGTATATCTTTTACATAGTAAATACAAAGTTCTTGCAAAATTCATTCAATACAAACTTGAAATTGAGAATCAACTAACACGAACTATTAAAATTGTTCGTAGTGATAGAAGAGGTGAATATGATGGTCCCTTAAATGTGTTTTATCGAGAACATGGCATTATCCATAAAACCACCACTCTATATTCACCAGAATCTAATGGCGTTGTGGAACGCAAAAACCAAAATCTTAAATAGATGATGAACACTATGCTCCAAGAATTTGATATACCCAGAATCTGTGAGGGAAGCTTTGCTCACATCAAACTATATTTTGAATAAAATACCGCATAAACCTACGAGCAAAACGCCTTATGAGCTTTGGAAAGATAATGTATCTTCGTAAAAATATCTCAGTGTGGGGGTGTCTTGCGAAAGTTTCAGTACCACCTCCTAAAAAGACCAACGTAGGTCCAAAAACCGTGGATTGTATTTTCTTCGGTTATGCACACAATAGTAGTGCTTATAGTTTTTTGGTATGGAAATTAGATATACTTGATATCCACAAAAATATTATAATGGAATCTCGCAATGCTTCATTTTTCAAAGATGTTTTCCTATTTAAACCAATTATATCCTTGAAATGGCCACATGAAGGACTTAGCTCTCCCGATGAAAATTAGACGAGTACTTCTAGTACAAGCGTACCAGATCCCAACCAATCATCAAACTTCGCAGAAATAAATGTACCCAAAAAGAAAAATATTTTGGTGATGCTTGTCTGATGGTACTGCTTTTGGAGAATGAACCTCAGACTTATTTCGAAGCAATATCCACACTTGACTTGGCCTTCTGGAAAGAAGTTGTTAATTGTGAGATGGACTATATCCTCCAAAATCATACTTATGAAATCTCTGACTGCCACAAGGGTTGAAAGCACTCAGTAGTAAATGGATTTTTAAAACAAAATAAAAACTTATGGCACTATCGATAAATATACAGCCCACCTCGTGGTACAAGGTTTCTGGCAAAAATAAGGTTTAGATTTCTTGAACACCTATTCTTTGGTGACAAGAATCACTTTGATATGTCTGTTAGTCGGTATTGCCGCTCTACGTGATCTAGAAATACATCAAATGGATGTAAAAATTGCTTTTCTAAATGGAGATTTTGAAGAAGAGATTTATTTGAACCATTCTGAAGGATTTATTGCTCCAGTAAAATAACATAAAGTTTGTCGTCTAGTCAAATCATTGTACGGGCTTAAGAAAGCACTGAAACAATGTTATGACGACAATTGGATTTCAAATCAATGAATGTGATAAGTGCATATATATTAAACAAACTCATAGTGGATATGTTTTCTTGTGTCTCTACATAGATGACATGCTCATTCTCGGTAGCACCAAAGACATAATCCAACAAATTAAAAACATGCTTAGTGGCCAGTTTGACATGAAAGATATGGGTCTTTCGATTGTCATTCTTGGGATTAAGCTCATGCGTACCTTTGATGGTTACACACAAACTCATTATGTAGAAAACATATTACAACGTTTTAAGAGTTACACAAATGGTACCGCAAAAACTCATGTGGACCCTCATCTTCACCTAACCAAAAATTTGGGTGAAATAGTCTCACAAATTGAGTATGCGTGTGTCATTGGTAGCCTCATGTACTTGATTAATTGTACTAGACCAGATATAGCATATGTAGTCAATGTATTCAGTCATTATACCATTAATCTCGGTTATAAACACTGGAAGGGCATAACAAGATTATTGGATTATTTACAATATTTTAAAAGTTATGGCTTTCACTATGTTAAAGAACCGGATGTGCTTGAAGGATACAATGACGCGAACTGGATTTCAGATTCAAAAAACTCCAAATCCACTAGTGGACATGTCTTTACATTACATGGCGTTAGAGTATGCTGGAAATCTTCTAAACAAACTATGTTGTGATAGCCAATTAGCCATTTCTTGCGCACATAATAATCTATATAATGGTAAATCTCGTCATATTCATCAATGACACAAAACCATCAGACATTTGGTCTTGAGTGGTGTGATCAAAATCGATTACATAAAGTTTGCTAATAACTTAACAGATCCGTTCACTAAAGACCTAACAAGAGACCAAGTGTTCAAATCTTCTAAAGGAATGGGTTAAAAGCATGTTGCTATGATAATTTTATGACGGATACCCAACTAATACAAATGGCGATCCTAGGCGATAGGTTCAACAGGACAACTAAGTCAATATATTGTCATCAAAGCACAACACTACCATTCTTTACAGCAATCGTCATGCCTAGAGATAAAAATCAAGTTTAAGCAATGCTTTTAATGATCAAATAGCTTTAACATATCAGTGGAGTCGTAAATGCTACTTCTTACAACAAAACTATTAAACGAATCACCTAGTGAGTGTGAAATGAGGCTATTTCTAGGAGAATTTATCCACGAAAATTTTTCTAAGTTCACTCATGAACATACCATGCAAGTTCAAGGCCACAATGAACACAAAAGAGAACCTAATACTCTACTAGAAATAACATTACGTTGTAGTTATTGTCTTGGTTTACATAAAAATCTAGAAAGTTCAAGACATCATGTTCACTTTCTGGCCAAGTAAGCCCGACATATATTAACTATGACTGATTCAAAGTTGAAAAATACTACCAGCTCAAACAAAGTAGTTTTCCTCTATACTCTCATCAGTTGATTTTATCAAGTTTATCGAGTCATTCTTTTCTTTAGCGTCTATAGATTTTGCTGTTTCTTTCTTTAATGCATCGTATATTTATTCATGTGGGAGATTGTTGGAACTTTAATTTAAATGAGAAACATAAGTCATAATGCTATTGCAATTATTATTGTTACCAATTTGTAACTTCAAAATAATTTCCATTAAAGAGAATTATCTCACAATAATATGAAATAATTGCAAAATATTTGTCATTAATGGCTCTTTTGACTCTATATATATAGTCTTGATCTCTTGATCAAAAAGATACTTAATTATTTTTCCTTTCCTTCGTAAAGTCATTTTTTTATTGAGAGTATAGAATAGTATTTTTGGTTCATAAATTCTATAGAAGAGCAAAACTTTTATAGCCTTATTAATGATTATAGCATGAGATCATAGGCTCAAATTACAACCTGTGGGAGCTTTTTTGGATTCAGAAAAGAAAAAAAAAGTTATCTTTTGATTTCACCTCATGTCTTTTTTTGCAAGTTATTTAGATTTTAAATTGAAGTTTTGTATTTTTTCCTTAAATTATTCTTATAATTATTGACTGATTAGATTTTATTGTTATGTAATTTGATCAGTTAATATATATATATATATATATATATATATATATATATATATATATATATCAGACTTCTGTAAGAATATTATTATTTACAGAATATTCAGTTGATATATATATATATATACAAAATGTAATATATAGCAGGTCAAATCTTCATAGTATTGACTTCTGTAAGAAAATGCTTAATATATATAAGATGAATGTGTCAACTATTTCTATTTATAATTAACAGAAAACTGTATTTATTTTTGACCTAATAAATAAATAAAAGACTTAAGAAGTTTTATAAACTTAATTAATGATTAAAAAGTATAATAAGAGAGTAGTTGAAACATGATGATCAGAGTCTATGTTCGAGGTTCTTTCTTAAAGTTAAGTGTGAATTGGGTAGGCATTTTGGATAAAAAGCTTTATGTGCATGAAGTTATCAGCATACAGAGGATTTAGCATATACTCTCTCAAATTGCTATCGAATTTCCAGATTGAATGTGAAACTGATCAGATTGAAGATACTGCATTGTTTATAATTTTTCTAATTATGTCAAAGATTGCATCGGTAATCAAATAATTGAATTATATATTACCTATAAAAAGATATAACATTCTCAAAGTGTGAAGAAAATTAAGAGTAAAATTAAAATAAATATAGCTTACGAGTCACATATCTATAAATGACTCGACCACCAAACTGGACATAAATGTTATTCTTTTTTCTTTATTTTTTTGACAGCAACTACTCGTCGTTTACGGGTCAGAATGATCGAACAATAAAGCAAAATATTGATGACAACGAATCAATATTTATAGGCCATATGGTCCAAATGCTAATGGGCCTATAAATGTAACTTGTGGCCTTTATCAAGTTTTCTTCAACAATAATAGTGTACTTAAACTACCAAAATATTGCATATAGCATTATTAATGTTACATATATAAATAAATAATACCAAAGATTATTACTTATTCACAAATGATATAAAATATATGATTTAACATTATTTATAATATATGATATTATTTTATATACTTTTTACATCAATTAAATAAAGTTAACATATTCTAATATCGATTTATAGATTGACACAATTTAATATTAGTTTATATCATTTGGATATATAATTTTTAGTTTACATCAATTAAAAAAAAACGATCAACTTTTTAACATTAGTAAAAGATTATTTTAATTTTATTTTAATTAAAAAATGATGCGTATAAATCTATTAATATCAATTCTACTAATTGATGTCAATAAATATAAATTTGTGTCAATTAAAATTTGACACTAATTACCATAATATATATGTATATGTATTCTACAAACGATATCACATAACCATTTCTATATAATAAAATGATAACAATATTTGGAATTGCTCTTAACACCATATAGAATATTACATAAAATGCTATTGGATTTTACAATGTTTATGAGGGTATTTTAGAGATATTCATTTCGTTTTTAAAGCATTTATTGATTAATTTTG
>JAKUCM010000295.1:0-20958 GCA_023374145.1 Lepidium sativum | reverse complement strand
AGCCACATCACTTCCTTCAAGGCAAATCTCATGGCTCGATACTCCTATTCAGCTGACGAGAGGGAAATGGTTTGTTGTTTCTTAGACTTCCATGATATAAGTGAAGATCCAAGGAGCATAAAAGATCAAGAGGTTGATCTTCAAGATTCTCTACAAGATCCCTAGTCAGCATTTGTGAATGCGTTGAGAATCAAATCACAATATGGAGAATAGAAAATACATTTTCGTATTGTTCTTTCAAGTAGCGAAGTACTTTAAGAGCAGCTTGTAAATGTGACTGTTTTTTGGCTGATGGCAGAGTTTATGAATTGCAAATGTGATGTTAGGTTCTTATATAGTAAGATTCATCATCTTGCCAATGAGTCTTTTGTATGTCTCTAGTGACGAAAGTAATGGTTCTTCACTGTCCAAGGAGAGTTCTTTACTCGGCTCTATTGGTATTTTTGAAGGGTTTCCAAGCTAATAATGTTGTTTCTTCAACCAATTACAAAGTGTATCTCCTTTAATAGATTAAAAATACTTGTTTCAATTCTTGCTATTTCCAATCCGAGAAAGTATCTCAAGCCACATTACTTCCTTCAAGGCAAATCTCATGGCTCGATACCCCGATTCAGCTGACGAGAGGGAAATGGTTGGTTGTTTCTTAGACTTCCATGAAATGAGTGAAGATCCAAGGAACATACAAATTCCACAGGTTGATCTTCAAGTGTCTTTGCAAGAGCCCTAGTCAGCATTTGTGAATGCCTTTGAGAATCAAATCACAATATGTAGAATAGAAAATACATTTTCGTATTGTTCCTTTCAAGTAGCGAAGTACTTTAAGAGCGGCTTGTAAATGTGATTGGTTTTGGGCTGATGGCAGAGTTTATGAACTGCAAATGTGATGTTAGGTTCTTATATAGTAAGATACATCATCTTGCCAATGAGTCTTTTGTAATCCTCTAGTTACGAAAGTAATGGTTCTTCAGTGTCCAAAGAGAGTTGTGTACTCGGCTTTATTGGTATTTTTGAGGGGTTTGCAAGCTAATTCTTCAAGCAATTACATAGTGTATTTCCTTTAACAGATAGAAATACTTGTTTCACTTCTTTCTATTTCAAATCCGAGAAAGTATCTCAAGCCACATTATTTCCTTCAAGGCAAATCTCATGGCTCCATACTCCGACTCAGCTGACGAGAGGGAAATGATTTGTTGTTTCTTAGACTTCCACGAAATGAGTGAAGATCCAAGGAACATACAAATTCCACAGGTTGATCTTCAAGAGTCTTTGCAAGAGCCCTAGTCATCATTTGTGAAAGCCTTGAGAATCAAATCATAATCTGTACAATAGAAAATACCTTTTCATATTGTTCCTTTTAAGTAGCAAAGTACTTTAAAAGCAGCTTGTAAGTGAGATTATTTTGGGGCTGATGTGAATTGGCAGAGTTTATGAACTGTAAATATGATGTCAGGTCTTGATATAGTAAGATACATCATCTTGTCAATGAGTGTTCTGTATGTCTCTAGTTACGGAAGTAATGGTTCTTCACTGTCCAAGGAGAGTTGTGTACTAGGCTACATTGGTATATTTGAGGGGTTTGCAAGCTAATAATCTTGTTTCTTCAAGAAAATATAGAGTCTATTTCTTTTGACAGATAGACATACTTGTTTCACTTCTTGATATTTCCAATCCGAGAAAGTATCTCAAGCCACATTACTTCTTTCAAGGCAAGTATCATGGCTCGATACTTCAATTCAGCTGACGAGAGGGAAATGATTTGTTGTTTCTTAGACTTCCATGAAATGAGTGAAGATCCAAGGAACATACAAAATCCAGAGAGGTTGATCTTCAAGTATTTCTGCAAGATCCCTAGTCAGCATCTGTGAATGGCTTGAGAATCAAATCACAATATGTAGAATAGAAAATTTATTTTCCTCTCATTCCGTTCAAGTAGCGAAGTACTTTAAGAGCGGCTTGTAAGTGAGATTGTTTTGGGGTTGATGTGAATTGGCAGAGTTTATGAACCACAAATGTGATGTCAGGTCCTTATATAGTAAGATACATCATCTTGCCAATGAGTCTTTTGTATGTCTCTAGTTACGGAAGTAATGTTTCTTCACTGTCCAAGGAGAGTTGTGTACTAGGCTCTATTGGTATATTTGAGGGGTTTGCAAGCTAATAATCTTGTTTCTTCAAGCAATTACAGAGTGTATTTCTTTTGACAGATAGAAATACTTGTTTAAATTCTTGCTATTTCCAATCCGAAAAAGTATCTCAAGCCACATCACTTCCTTCAAGGCAAATCTCATGGCTCGATACTCCTATTCAGCTGACGAGAGGGAAATGGTTTGTTGTTTCTTAGACTTCCATGATATAAGTGAAGATCCAAGGAGCATAAAAGATCAAGAGGTTGATCTTCAAGATTCTCTACAAGATCCCTAGTCAGCATTTGTGAATGCGTTGAGAATCAAATCACAATATGGAGAATAGAAAATACATTTTCGTATTGTTCTTTTCAAGTAGCGAAGTACTTTAAGAGCAGCTTGTAAATGTGACTGTTTTTTGGCTGATGGCAGAGTTTATGAATTGCAAATGTGATGTTAGGTTCTTATATAGTAAGATTCATCATCTTGCCAATGAGTCTTTTGTATGTCTCTAGTGACGAAAGTAATGGTTCTTCACTGTCCAAGGAGAGTTCTTTACTCGGCTCTATTGGTATTTTTGAAGGGTTTCCAAGCTAATAATGTTGTTTCTTCAACCAATTACAAAGTGTATCTCCTTTAATAGATAGAAATACTTGTTTCAATTCTTGCTATTTCCAATCCGAGAAAGTATCTCAAGCCACATTACTTCCTTCAAGGCAAATCTCATGGCTCGATACCCCGATTCAGCTGACGAGAGGGAAATGGTTGGTTGTTTCTTAGACTTCCATGAAATGAGTGAAGATCCAAGGAACATACAAATTCCACAGGTTGATCTTCAAGTGTCTTTGCAAGAGCCCTAGTCAGCATTTGTGAATGCCTTGAGAATCAAATCACAATATGTAGAATAGAAAATACATTTTCGTATTGTTCCTTTCAAGTAGCGAAGTACTTAAGAGCGGCTTGTAAATGTGATTGGTTTTGGGCTGATGGCAGAGTTTATGAACTGCAAATGTGATGTTAGGTTCTTATATAGTAAGATACATCATCTTGCCAATGAGTCTTTTGTAATCCTCTAGTTACGAAAGTAATGGTTCTTCAGTGTCCAAAGAGAGTTGTGTACTCGGCTTTATTGGTATTTTTGAGGGGTTTGCAAGCTAATTCTTCAGCAATTACATAGTGTATTTCCTTTGACAGATAGACATACTTGTTTCACTTCTTGGTATTTCCAATACGAGAAAGTATATCAAGCCACATTACTTCCTTCAAGGCAAATCTCATGGCTCGATACTCCGATTCAGCTGACGAGAGGGAAATGATTTGTTGTTTCTTAGACTTCCACGAAATGAGTGAAGATCCAAGGAACATACAAATTCCACAGGTTGATCTTCAAGAGTCTTTGCAAGAGCCCTAGTCAGCATTTGTGAATGCCTTGAGAATCAAATGACAATCTGTATAATAGAAAATACCTTTTCATATTGTTCCTTTCAAGTAGCAAAGTACATTAAAAGCAGCTTGTAAGTGAGATTATTTTGGGGGCCGATGTGAATTGGCAGAGTTTATGAACTGTAAATATAATGTCAGGTCTTGATATAGTAAGATACATCATCTTGTCAATGAGTCTTCTGTATGTCTCTAGTTACGGAAGTAATGGTTCTTCATTGTCAAGTTGTGTACTCGGCTCTATTGGTATATTTGAGGGCATTGCAAAATAATAATCTTGTTTCTTCAAGCAATTATAGAGTCTATTTGTTTGACAGATAGACATACTTGTTTCACTTCTTGATATTTCCAATCCGAGAAAGTATCTCAAGCCACATTACTTCTTTCAAGGCAAGTATCATGGCTCGATACTTCAATTCAGCTGACGAGAGGGAAATGGTTTGTTGTTTCTTAGACTTCCATGAAATGAGTGAAGATCCAAGGAACATACAAAATCCAGAGAGGTTGATCTTCAAGTATTTCTGCAAGATCCCCTAGTCAGCATCTGTGAATGGCTTGAGAATCAAATCACAATATGTAGAATAGAAAATATATTTTCCTATCATTCCTTTCAAGTAGCGAAGTACTTTAAGAGCGGCTTGTAAGTGAGATTGTTTTGGGGTTGATTTTAATTGGCAGAGTTTATGAACCACAAATGTGATGTCAGGTCCTTATATAGTAAGATACATCATCTTGCCAATGAGTCTTTTGTATGTCTCTAGTTACGGAAGTAATGTTTCTTTCACTGTCCAAGGAGAGTTGTGTACTAGGCTCTATTGGTATATTTGAGGGGTTTGCAAGACTAATAATCTTGTTTCTTCAAGCAATTACAGAGTGTATTTCTTTTGACAGATAGAAATACTTGTTTAAATTCTTGCTATTTCCAATCCGAAAAGTATCTCAAGCCACAAGTTAAAATAAAAATAAAGAAAATCATTGGAAATTCTTTAAAATAATATGAATATATCTTCCAACTTTAATATATGGTGATCGAAGTCGTGTTTAGAATCTAATAAAATATGAACACCAAATTTTCGTGGAAATATTATGGTCAAGTCTTTAGCACGACCTGGTCGAGGATGTTAAACTTTTGTTTCAAAGCAAGAAATATCAAACCGAAGCCATGTTCACACGTTAAACTTGACTTTTTTGTACAATTTGTTTATATTGACTTGTAATTTAATAACTTAAATTTTTTACAATCTGAAAGTCTAATTCTTGTTTTGTTGGTTAACATAAATGTTTTAGAAGATAGCTTAAAAAATATATTTATTTATTATATATGAAACCGGCTATATTTATCTTACAATGACACAAAAAGTTGTAAAGAAGTTATGAAGAAAGAAGACACACAAATATATACATATTTGTACCTATGTGATCTATTTTATATAATATTTGAGTAATTTCATATCAAGCAATACATTTTTATTTGTAATTTACGTAAATTATACACAATTAATAAATTTATATCTTATATATCAAAGCAGGAAATATTTTATTTTGGACATGTATAAATTTTATAATGAAATTGACATATAATCCATAACATCCTTCTTTTTTTTTGTCAACTATCCTACTAACTATTAAATTCCACTCATACTACTACAGGGGGTTCGATCCCTGGTTCCTTGAGAATTTGTAAAATGACTACACCACTGTGCCACATGTCCTCGACAATCCATAACATCTCTTTAGAAATAGGATTAGATAAGTTTCATTATAAACTTCTATATAAACATTTAAAATTAATAAAATATTTAATAGAAAAAAACTTTTAGAAGCTAAAAAATAAATAAAAATATATTGAACATAAATTTGATTCTTAATTCAATTATTTGGTTTAAATTTGGTTTTCTAAATAAATAGATTTAGAATCCATTCTGATATTTATTCGGGTTTGGTTTTACTAATTCAGTTTTTTAGTTTTTTGATTTAACACTTATTAAAATGGAATCAAAATTTATACAAATGATATCACGCCATACAAAATCTCACATTTCGAATTATCAAGTCGACTTGTTATTAAAAATGTTACAAAGAATGAACCCTGAATGTTACATAATAGTGCTTAGGAGAAAAATAAAAGAGATATATATTCAATTGTAACCATAAAATCCAAAGTACGAATTGATAAGACACAAAATATTTGGATAAAATTAACACATGCAAAACGAGCTCTACATATCTACCTGAATACCAATATATGATATTGTTTGTTATCATATATGTTATTATAATAACTAATTTAGATAAAATTACATATTTGTCATATATCTTCACTAGGTGACGTGGACCATGGCGTCATATCCATTGGGTAACTTCCCAGCACCCTGAGGAATGACGTGTACTCTTGAACCTCCGCCAACGCGTTTTGTGCACGCGCCTCCGCCATTGACGCTTCGAAATCGACGTAGAATGTGTATTCGAAGTGTTTCGATGTTCCCATGTTTTCGTCGCCGACGACTCTGAGAGGACAATTGTGATGTGGACGCGATTCGATTTTCGTTAAGCTAATGTTTCGAAACGCAAACGCGGAAAGCACTTTGAAGAGAACGCTTGTTCCTTTGTGTTCATGAGCTGCGAAGACGATGCTGGTTTTGAATGGTCGATCTGTGCGAGGGATGATTGGATCACGCGCTAGCATAAGGAAGCGGGTTACATTCCCGGCGTCGTCTTGGATTCCGTCGGCGAGGACTTGAAGTCCGTAAAGCTCTGCTGCTCTTGCGCTTGCTACAGCCGCCGTGTCGTTGAGGTTGTTAGCTGCGATGTATTCCGCCGCCGCGGCTGTGTCGTGAAACGCCTCAATCGCAGCTCTCGGAGTTAATTTGTTGAGCGATCCTTCCGTCTGAGCCAGAGCTTGTGGATGCGAAATCACACGCGTTATGCAATCTGTACGGACTCCAGGAAGAGCGAGGAGACAGTGGTGGTACCGGGATCTGAACTTCTCCGACGATGTGGGAGACGGTGACGAAGAAGAAGATCGTAATTTCTGTGAATTGAACCACCGAGAGAGTTCTCAACTGGAAGAACAGCACGATCGGCGATCCAAAGCTCCACAGCTTGAAACGCAACATCGAATTGATCACACGGAATAGCTTCAGAGTTCGGGTAAGCTTTTCCGGCAGCCGCTTCGGAATACGCGCCGGGTACTCCTTGATACGCGACACGGAGAGTGGATCCATGAGACGGCGCCGGAGATAGATCTGTAATCGTCAACGGCTGAATCAATCCAGGTTTTCCGTTCTCCATCTTCGACGGAACAAGGCTAAGATCAACGGAGCCATTACTATGTCCGTTAACGGCAGGCGGACTTGATCAGCTAAACCGCCGGTGATTGAACTTGAATTCTCAGCCGAAACAACTTTACTGGCTAAGATAGCGCATGAACTCTGCCAATCAGCTCGGCTCGAGCCAACACCGTTAGGGAAGCTAAACGACTCAGACTTATAACCGCAACGAATACCCACGCGCTTTCCATTTACGTGAGAGTAACGCGCGTTCTTATCCGTTACATTCTTCTGAATTACAACAGATTTAAAATCGCACGAAAACGCAGGCGAAATGGCTTGCATGATTTCTGAGTCTGAAGATCAAAAATGCGTTTGCGTTTTTTTTGGTTGGTATAGAAAGAAATAATAGAACAACACTAAACGACGGCGTATTTAATGTACAGTATACAAAGCTTGAGAACTTGCAAGCTGAGAGAAAATGAAGAAGATTAAAGGGTTTATATAGTGGAGTATATGAAAATATCGAAGAAATAAAAATCTTTACGTGTCTTAGAGGGTAATTCCGTCAAATCCTTCACCTACCACATTACATTGTATTTTCATTCACATTATCTAATTTTCTTCTTCTTATAGTATTAAATATATTATAAAGTTGTTTTATTTGAACATTTCCTTTTCTTAGAAACTGTGTTAGGAAATAATGGTGAATTTGTTCGGTACGTGTTAACCAGTGAAGGCCTCTATAAAATTTGTTGCTACTAATTATGACAAAAAATCTTTAATAGTAAAATAAAACAATGTGATTCAGATTTATTGATAAATTTGGACAAACATACGTGGCAGTTTGTTTATTTGTTGTCTCAAATCAAATGTTAAAGTTTTGTTATGTTTTCAAAAGTTTCAATTATGTCTATTATCCTTAACAAAATTACTAAACAAGGTAATGAAAAGAATATATGAAGAGAGGTCATGTGTCTCGTTTATATGAATGAGCATGTGGATTAGTAACAAGCAACCAAGTGCTGGTGATTTATTGGTTAACTGTTTCTACAAAAATAGAGTTTTATGGTATGTGCTTGGATCCCTAATTTGTGTAGTTTGTCTGTTTATTGTAAGATGATCTTTGTCAATAAATTAAATTAACTTTTTTTGATCCACACTAAGCTCTGCAATCCATTAATTTAAATGATACAACTAATGGATTTAATATCAAACAGTAAAATTTAAGTTATAATTCAATCTATCATGTAGATTTAACTGTTTGGAAAAATTCATTTATAATTCAAAAACTTTTTAAAATTTTGAGTTCCTATTATACAAGATTATGTAACTATTTGGAATCGGATTATGATGAAAAATATAGAAACAAATATTAACCAGTAGGCAAAAACATTGGTTTTGTAAACAATTACATACTAAAGACTCTCATGGTATATAAGTTTAGTGATGGTAATAAGTAGTATTAGAATAAGTAATTTAGTTTTAGTATATTTACCAAAAAAGTATAAACTAAATTGTTATATGATATCATTTTTGGTGGATTGATACGATCAATCCTTTTTTCTGCCCTTAAGGTGGAGAACTGAACCAAGAATTCTCTTTCTTTATCATCAATCGAATCATTGTTCGCGACCCAGAATTCTATTTTATCATCAATCCAATCACCGCTCACGATTAATTTGGGTCGAAAACTTTGTAGCTTAACAAAACCAAAGATAACAAAGAAACGACATGAACCTAATTCTCCACTTCTTCAATGTTAAAGAGGGCAAAGGTCATGGGAGTGAATAGCTGCCACTGGACCAGATCTGCATGATCTCATAGGCTTTGTCGAACTCTGAATGCCTAAGGGAACCAATTTCGTTTCCGACCACAGAGTAATTGTATGGCTTCAAAATGATTATAAACTTTAATTTAAAAAACATAAACTGGTTTTCCTTAAAAAGTTAACAATAGTACAATGCTTCAGAAATCATAACATTGTGTGCAGTAGTATTTAAGGTAGACACAAGCCCAACTCGAGCAACAATGGACACAGAAAGAGCTAGTGAGATATTTTAGGTATGGATACAAACATATATCTATATACAGTAAGTTGAGTGAGACATATATGTGGATGTAGGTTATCGATATATAGTATAATTTTTAAAAATTAATACTTTATAAATTAATATATACTAACAACTTCTATAAAATAATATAGTTTTATAGTCATAAATTAAATTATTCATTCATTTAATATATCAGCATATTAATAATCATTATAGTTCCAATATTATTAATTTATAGAGGTTTAGCTGTATAATCTATTTAAAAAGTTATTAAAAAAGATATTAGATAATAGATAAATATTTTTTCAACTAATTGGATCAATAATGTTCGATCAATAGCTTAAATCTCATATTCTAAAATTCCTTTTTTGAATCTACTATATGTGGTAGGAAATAATTGAAAACCTGATACCAAAATATTAGTTGGATTATTATAATCACGAGATAGAAAAAAATTTGGGACATAAATATTCAATAATGAATAAATAATTTAGTAGCCATATACTGATTTCCACTTTTAGATATAAATCACAGCCATATATATTATTATTTTGATAAATAAAAATAAATTTAATATAGTTTTTGGAAGAAGTACAATCCACTGGTATACATTTTTGGGTATATGAATGAGCCAAAAACAGAAACTCATATCTATATAATTATTCAAGACAATATATTGTTATTTTCATGCCGCGTTAATCGAATATTGGTGTTTCAGTTCTATTATTTTACCATTTGACCACCAGACCAAACATTTTATACTAAAATAAGATGTTGGATTTTGACAAACGTTATTTACAAGAATTGTCTTTAAACTATTTAGAGTAAAAATTGTTCTAATCACGTATTATGTTATTTTATTTTTATTATATCATTTTGTTTCATCAATAATTAGTTATGTTAAACAATGAGTATGGTAATTACAAAGACTGATACATTTTTTGAGGATATATATAACAAAATTCAAAAAGATTTACTAACTTTTCTTTTTATATATAAAAGATATATAGGTACTCAAGTGACACGAACAAAATTTTTATGAAAAAATTGATTAGAAAATATAAAATAAACACTAACAGCTCCAATATGCCATAATTATGTAACAATTATGTCATATTTTCTTCTTCTTGTACGTTAAAGTTAAAGATATGTGTGACCTCAGGTTTCAAAATGTTTAGCTTCTTCTAAATTATAGTTTATATTATTTTGGAGTTGGAAATACGTACATATTCGTGATATATTAAGGCATTAAATGGTAGTAGATTATTTTTGTTGTCAACCGTTGAATCTACAAGTTTCGATTTATAATCTAAATCTCATATTCTTTTTAATCAGCTAATGTAATTGGGAAGAACTGAATCCAATGTATGAATTATTAGATGGATCATTCTGATTACTAGATTGAGAGTAACTTGGCAAATAGTCGTAGATTTTGAAATAGTTTATTATTATTACTATTATTATTATTATTAATTTTTCCGAAAATCTAATTCTGAAGCAATGTTAATTTATGACTAAATTTAGGTTTAGAACATTGAAAAAAAAAAGAAACGATTATTTGGCCGTAAAAAATAAATCGATGGGGTTGTTGAAACCTTTATTTAATCCAAATATTTGTAAAGTTAGATTATGGCAAAGTTGGTGAAACTCAAGTGGGACTATCTAACATTGTACCTAAGCTTGTTGAATTGATTCTTTCTACATTTCGTTTCTTCTCTTTTTGACTCTTTGATTAACGTTTTATAATCATATTTAACCTTGTTTTCAAAATTGATTGTTGACTTTTTACCTTTAAAATTGAACTTAAAATGCCATCATTTACCGGAATTAGTAGAATGGTATATATGTGACTGCGAGTAAAGAGCCAATCGCTTGTTACGTTTGCTGCAAATGACTTTTTACGTTTTACTGATTTGCGCATGTATCAAGAAAAATGGCAAGTTTGTTCAAATTTGTATATATAATGATATTCTTACAAATTTTTATGTGCGGGGAAAATAAATTAGCTAAATAGTTAATGTATATTTTAATGAAAAAATTTATTGGAGTTTGACTGTTAGATACATAATCCAGCATGATAAAGTTTTAGAGTCTAAGTTATATATTAAAGATTCAATTATTCAAAAACTTTTTTGTGAAAGACGATATATATGAAAAATAAAAGAAAGAGTAGATGATATTAAACAAATTCATGTACTTTTCAGAATATATATATATATATATTATTTATGAAATATTATATATGAGAAAATAAAAGAAAGAGTAGATGATATAAAACAAATTCATACTTTTCAGAAACAAAAAATAATATATATATATATATATTTATGTATAAAAGTTTGGGTTTTGTGCAAAAAAAACTTTCCAAATGATCATAAATTGCAAGTTTACCTTTCATATTAGAAAATATAAATTAACTTTACAATTAAAAAGTAATATGCAACATAATTCTCTATCGCTATTATTAAGTTTTTAAAATAATAAATAATATATCAAATCGAAACTTTAATAATAAAAAACCTAAATCTATTATTAAAATTTTAAAAATCTATAGTATGTAATTATAATTTTTTTAAGAAAATTTGTATTTCACTTTGTAAGATTAATTTGTAATTTTTACTTAAATGGTAATTTTGTAAGTCATAGTCACTTTGAAGTATTTTTTGCACAAAAACCTAAATCTTTACATAAGAAAGAAAAAGGTATAAATGGTCAAAATGGGTGAACTAAGGGATTCGATTTCAAAAGTGTCAATACAGTTTTAATTTAGAATCGTTTTAAACTAAAAACTAGGATAATAATAATAAGATTGCATAATAGTTATAATCTATACATATATATTATAATTTTTAGAAATTTTTTTAAACTAAATTTTACATATTAATTTCTATCTCATTAAACTATTTAACCGGCAAATAGCTCTTAGTCTAGTGGCAGACGGTAAGTCCACATCAGGAGTCTCCCCACCTACATTATGTAGGAATTTGACTATTGGGCCGGCCAGTTGTGCCCCAATATAATTTGCCATTGACAAAAAAAAAAAAACTATTTAACCGCCATAATGTTACTAATAATATTAATTTTTACAACTTTTTGTTGAAAATCTTTTGTACTAACTACTATCTTCGAACAATTGTTTTCGAATGATCATTGTTTCAACTATTCATTTTTTCCTAAAATATCGTTTCAAACAATGTTACTAATCAAACTTATATATACTAGATTCTAATCACCGGATAAAAAAAATTTAAAATCATTTGTGTAATTCAAATTGCAAAATAATTTTTAATAGAAAATATTATATTTATAAAAACCTAAAATAAAAATTGATGATCTCTATAACCATGATTTAGCCACGTAAAATCATAGAAAATCACACTATAACCAACTACGACCGTATGGTTAGCCACATAGAAAACATGTTGCTATACAATTGTGACAAGAAAAAATCATTTTGATCTGTTGAATGTCAATTGACTCATAATTTCCAATTGATAAAAAAATTTTGTAACGATCAAATGATCCGTAATATCAAAAGCCGCGTACTATCAAATGCTGTATTTTTATATATATAAGTTTTTAAATTGTGTTTTAGAAATTTAATTATATTAGTTATTGAAAACAATAATAAATTGGGCTTTAATTTTACCTCAATTCATTGTATTAATATTGACCTAATTATTATGTATTAATTTAAACTCAAGTTTTTTTTGTTTTGTGATTTTATATTTTTACCATTTATCACTTTTTTTGTTCTTTGTTCTAATTAATGGCATTTGGTGTTTACAGTTTCTAAGTTATGTTTCTAAAATACACCCTCTTTTAGTTAATACTATAGATGTTTTGCCAAAATTATCCATATTTTTTTGTTTAAAATGCGTACATATATAAAAATTTCACTAGAGTGTAGACCAACCCAAAGAAAATCAACGTAAAGCAAAAAAAAGTCATAGTTGACTACTTAATTTGGCAAGATTTTTCCCAACAAAGCTTTAATAAAAAGAAAAAGAAGATTTTTTGCGAGACCAAACCAAAAGAAACCGATCAAGACCAAACCAGTGGACTAAACTATATTAGTTTCTTGACTGATGTCTTTATTCTTTTGTTGACAGAATTGACTTCACATTCACCTATGTAAAGAACATGCACGTGTTAAATGTTAACCTTACTATAGAACGTTCCACGTCTTTGCATCATCAATATAGCAAACCAAGTCTCACTAAATCGGCACGTGAATTTTATTATTATATGATCAACTTTTGGCTTTATTGAAAAATTTATCCTGAATACTTTTTTTTCATGAGAGTTTGTGTCCTCCTTTTACGTTTTGATCAATCTTTAATTACTTACTGTTCAATTGGTTAATTCTGGTCTACAATCCAAACCCCAAATTTTATCAAAAAATTGTTAGTCTTAGTGAAAAATGATAAAGATAAATGTAAATATTTGACTAAAAATATGTCCTATATTGTGCAAACATTATTATAAATTAGTTTGTGTTTATGAAAAAATCGTATTCCTTCCATTTTAAACTGTTAAAAAGTTCTTATGCACTAGATGTTCTTAAAAAAGATTTACTTCAAAAGATAAATGTTTTCTATTTCTAATGCATATTTCATTTTAATCCTTATTTGTTTCTCCTCTTCTCAATTATTTTTTTCATTTTACTTTGAAAATAATAAATAAAATTTTTAAAAGTCCTTTCATAAAAAACATTAATATGTGTAAAATTCTCAAAACGGAGGGATATTCTTCTTACTTTTTGTTGTTAAATATTTTCATCTTCTTTCTTTTTGATTAATCTCATAAACGGTTGATTCTCACCAATATAAACGAAATTAAACATAAAAGTTTACAACAAAAATTACCTGATTCTTTCATAAAATAATCTTATATTAATGAAGTTCTTTTTACCTGACTACAGATGCGAGATCAGATAACAGAATATATTACTCTGTTCTTTTTCAAATTAATAATTCTTTAAAAAAAGTTTAAACCGACGGGAAAAAGAAAAAGAAGTTTAAACCCAAATAGAGCGCAAGTTGCATTTAGCCTAGTGGCAGGTGGTAAGTCCACAAGAGACATGCACACTTGCACATCCTGGGATCGAGTCCTTCCGCTTGCATTTACCAGAACTTGGCTAATGGGCCGACCAATGTTGACAAAAAAAAAACCCAAAGCTGACGGAAAAACCCCCAAATAGAGCTAAACCAGAGCCCATAAGACGGAGAAAACCCAAGCCCATATTAATCGAATCAAGGCCCATTACAAACGAACAAAGCCTAATGCCCTTATAATGATATCAAACTTCCCGCGAACTGAAAATTAATTCTTATTTATTTTTGGAAAAAAAATGATATCTGTACCACACACTGCTCCGATTTTACCCAGTCGGTGTCTCCTCCACCCAACCAGCCGGCCGAATACTATTCGCCGCCGCATCTGGATTCGATCATCATCGAGCTTAGATGAACAAGCCACCAAGAATACGACGACGACGACGGCTAAGCGAGTGGTGCTTGTGAGGCATGGTCAGAGCACGTGGAATGAAGAGGGCAGGATTCAAGGCAGCTCCGATTTCTCTGTATTGACGAAGAAAGGCGAGACTCAGGCCGATATTTCTCGCCAGATGCTCATCAACGACACTTTCGATGTCTGCTTTTTCAGGTCCTGCATTTTCTTAGGTCTAAGGATTTGAAATCCAGTCGCTTGGATTTGGATTTTAGATGAATTTGAGTGATTTTACTTTTATCGGTATTTGGTAGTTAATGGAATGTTTGGCTAATAATAAGGCTTCTTGGTCGATTGAAAAGAAGAAAATTTATAGATCAAATGTTATAGAATATTTTTTTGTTTGTTTTTGTCAATGATGTAATTGAAGAATCAGAGATTGGATCTTGTGAATTAGACGATTGAAGTTTTTTATAGATTAGTTTTGTTGCCTACGTGTCCGATAGTCCAATTTACACATTAGGTTCTTTATAATTGATTATCCTGTTTTGTAATGCAAGCCTTCTGTTAATTGGCTACATTGGTTCAGTCCATTGAAGAGATCAAAGAGAACAGCTGAAGTCATTTGGGGAAATCGAGAGAGTGAAATGATCTCTGACTATGATCTCAGAGAAATTGATCTATACTCTTTTCAAGTAAGTTTAGCTGGGATGGTGACGTATAGATTTCAAAGACCGGTCATCATACTTCTAACTGATGGTTACACACTAGGGTCTACTTAAGAAAGAAGGGAAGGAAAAGTTTGGTGAAGCCTATTCACAATGGCAAGAAGATCCGGCAAACTTTATTATCGATGGTCACTATCCCGCAAGAGAGTTATGGTCACGTGCTAGAAGCTGTTGGACCAATATACTTGCTCATGAAAGCAAGTCTGTTCTTGTTGTTGCTCATAATGCTGTTAACCAAGCTCTCATGGCAACAGCAATTGGTACTTCTATATTTCTTTTTCTTTTCAGGAACTAGCAGATTTTCCATTTCTCTGTTTAATCTTTCCATCTGTGATCTGTGGTTACATAACAGGACTGGGAACAGAATATTTTAGGAGTTTGTTGCAGAGCAATTGTGGTGTAAGTGTACTGGACTTCACACCAAGCTCTTATGGTGGATCTCCTCATGTATGTCTTAATCGACTAAATCAGGTAAAATGTGGAAGGCAAGCTAACTTTTCTTCGATGAAACACTAAAGTTCTTCTTTCGTTAAAACATATGTTGGCTTTGACATAGATTCATAATCATCTTAGTTATATGCTTTTTCTGTTGCAAGATTCTCTAGTTGAGGATACAAATTTAAGAGGTAGTCAAAATTCTGCTTACTATCTTTGTAGTACTAATGCAGACACCTAATTTGCCTCTAGCTGGTGGAAGTTCTGGTGGTCGGAAAGCTAGTAAGCAGATAATACTTGTCTGCCATGGTCAGGAGGACAATGAGGTATAGTTGTATGAGTTACTCTCGTGGATCTCTTAAAACTCATTTTTATATGCCAGAACAAACTCCATGGATGCTCGTGGAAAGTGTTTCGCTTTTTACACTAATTCCTGAGCTAAGAGAAGTTGGAGGCTTTGGTTCAGATTTTACCAGCTTTCCTTCTTTTCTTCATTCTTTCAAACAGTTACTAAGCAAGCAGTCACTTTAACCTCAGGCTGCTATTGCTAGTACTAATGATCAGCAAATGAACATGCTTGGTGTGATACAGGTAACAGACACAGCTATCTAGAAATAAGTTCTTAAGCCTGCATTTAGTTACTCTTTAGAAACCTCTACTTGTTGATAACGGCAGTCACAGAAAACCGCGGAGCTTCTTCTTGATCTAAGGATTAGCTCAATAATATGCAGCCCTAAAACAGCCTCGATTGAGACTGCTGGTGTAATATCCCGGGTAAGTTATATAATTTTTTTATATCTACCTAACTTCTAGTTTCATAACAAACTGAAGACTTTGAGAAATGTATTTTTTGTTTTGTTTTCCGGAATCTTGTTTTCTATTTTAACAGTCTAAAAAGTTAATAGGTGCAAGAAGCTGCGGATTGTTCGGGTATAGATAGTGTACCTCCCTATGTGAAAACGAAACAGATGAATGAGCTTGATGTTGAGGATGTTCTTCTCAAAACCAATAAGGCAAGATTATTTATGCAGATGCCATTGTAAAGTTAACAGTAGTTTGATCTTTTTGATCCTTAAATTCTGCAGGAAGAAGCTGTGATTGCATCTACCCAACCTGGTTGGCTAAGTCAGTTAGACGAAGAAGCGGTTTCAGCTATATGGAACAGATCCGGGAAAGCCTGGGAATCAATCTTAGACGAACTATCTGACGAGAGCCCAGAAAAAACCATGGTGGTGGTTGGTTCCCCAGTGGCTCACATATCGCTCATAGCACAGTGTCTTAACCTCACTAAAGAATGTCTCGGGTTGTTCCACCTAGACCAAGGCAGCATCAGTGTCATAGATTTTCCAGATGGTCCTAATAGAAGAGGAGTCATTCGTTGCACAAACTACACGGCTCATCTTGGAAGATGGTCCGTCCCCATCACAAGACTCAGCTGAAGAAGATTTTTTCAAACCAAATCACTTCAGCTAGAATCACAACCTTGGCATCTTCCAGTTTTAAGGCAAATCTTACTTAATCACATCGTATGAAAGCTCACAAAGATGGTGAAAGTTGAATTTCATTTGTCAATATTCCTTCAAAAGACGAATTACATACTTGTATCAATGGAGAAGTTAATAGAAGGAATTGTTGTTGTTTCTTTCACGCAGCTTTTGCTCTTGATCTTGCAAGATGAGTGTTTCTACTTCTAACAGTTTTGTTCCCTCTCATTTCGTCACGCGTTGAAAATCACGTGCCTGAGCTGAGTCGAATTGTGTTGCTATTGGGCTTTATAAAGACATGTTTTTAATGGGCTTAACTTCTTCTCTTATCAAGCCCATACATTTCCTTTGGTCTTAGCCATTAACGTAATACAATGAATTTAATCCCACAAAAGCTACGTAGGATTCATGAATACATCCTGGCTGGCATAAAAACAGATATTCGAAATCCTAACCTAAACCAATTAAAAAAAAGAAAGCAAACCCAAACCGAACCTAAAAAGTTATTCTAATGGATCCTATATTTATATACCCAATAAACTGAACCCGAACCCAAATTAGAATCGAATTAAGAACCGAATATGTATCCATCATATTTTTGTTAAATTTAAGCATTTATACTTATATTTATTAAATATTTACTTATTTTAAGTTTTTATATAGATTTATATATAAATATTCGAACCCGAACCCGACCCGAAAATAGACATACTCGAATGGATCATAAATCAATAGAACTGAAAATCCGAAACCCTAAAAAATCTGAACTTGAACCCGAACGGGTACCCGACTGACCATGCCTAAATATATCTAAAGAAATCATTAACTTCTTCCAAGCTCTAAGCAAACCAGATTCTTATTATCGCAAACCGAAAATAACCGAATCAAATCAAAACATACTAAACCAACCGAGTGACATAACCAAGCAACTCAAACATCGATTACATTAAGAAACAAGCTTTGATATGATCACAACATTCACGGCGTTACAACGGAAGATTTGACGGCGGCAACGGGGAAATCCAAGAGGACAATCTTATCAATCACGGCGGTGAAAGCAGCTGAGAATTCAACGTGAAGAGGATGACTTGTGAAAGCAACATAACCATCTTTGTTCTCAAAAGTCATCGAAAACGCATGAGTGAATCCTTGTCTAAGCATCTCGTGACTCTCTGTATCTTCTCCCCTAGATATCACCAAATCGAATGGTCAGTAATTAACAGATCAAAAAAGAACATTATAAGCACCAAAACCAAAACAAAAACAACAAATATAACCGACCATTCAAAGGATTTGACACAATCGATCTGAGAAACAAGATTCTCTAAGCCCTTTAAGATCTCATCAACCTTTGTATCATCCTTAAACTTCACAACCACCAAATGCTTAAACCCTGAAGTCGCCATTAGTGTTGGTATACTCTTTTAAGCTTCACACACTTACTTACATACACTATTTTGAAGCAACTCTTATATAGAGGAGGAGAATCCTATGTATGTGTGAACATGTTACGTGTGAATGTACACGTGTGGATGTGTGACTGTGCGCATGTGTATGAACAATATTGCTTTATGCTGTGTAAGATTACAGTGTACAGTCTTCTGTCTGGTTCTGACATTACCTATATGACTCTTTGTCTCTAAATTTTAACATTTTTTCTTTGTTGGTTTTTCAACTGCTCTTTGACAACTTGCAAAATTTGTCAGGTTATTATTTTTTGGTGTAATTTCTTTGTTCTCATTCACCAAAATATAAGATAACTTGTTTAGCTTGCAGCTCTAGCTAGCTAGGGAGTACCACAATCTAGCACAGTTCGAATATAAAATAACTTGAATTTATTTGAATAAATGACCAATCTAATTACATGTAGACTAAAATATTTGGTTGGAGAATCGTTTTTAGTCACATGGTTAAATATATGTATTTCCCACCAATTCCACTCATCCAACATGATTATAAAGATTCACATTCATATTGAATTGTTTAAGAGAAGACATTTAGCCTTGTTTGGAACAAATAATATATATATATATATATATATATCATAATATTTTTCAGTATAATAAGTGTTTTTACATTTATTGTCTTTTCTTGTAGAATTCGATTTTATACAATCCCGTAGTTTAAGATAATAAAATTTGAAGTTTAAACTATAGATGATATATGTTATTGGTTTATTGACAAGAAAAAAAAATCTCTCCCGTAACAAAAATTGGAGGGTGAGATGTAACAACGTTTTTTTTGATAATTTTTTTGTAACAATGTTTGTTCAATCGTTTTTCTTTTTACAATGGTCAATCATTTTCTATGGTCATCAATTGTTACTTTTTACTATTTGGTAATATAGTAATGATTATAGCGACAATAAAATTAGTCTTGGCGGTGGCGGTTTTTGTTTATTTTCTTATAGCATAGATCTGATCACGAGAAATGATTCCTTCTGGTACTCTTAACTCTCATTACAGAGATGCCCTACAATTTGTACCCACAAAAAACTGAATATAACCACACATTATCATTATTATTGTTTTCTTGTAGTTTTCTCCATATTCATGCATTTGTTTCGATCAAATCTTTCTCATTATAGATCTGTGATGGGCTATGCCGGTTTGAATTGGCTTGATTTCTAGTAACATGAACCAAAATTCAAAACTATGATAAATTGTTAAATGATGAGTTTTTAATATAAAACCAATTGATAATAAGTGATTTATTATTATTATATATATTAGAGTATAATTTCTTTTGTTTTTAATATGTGATATCTTTCGTATGCCTCTTTGAGATGTGAGTGAGTATTAGTCCAATACCCCAATTTCAAAGATATCAAAACTAAACTGTCTAAACCTGTTGGGATGTCGCAACTAGACTTGTTAGTGTATGTGTGGACTTTGATACTATTTTAACTATGTGATTCCAACTTAAAACTAATTGACATGTATTGAGAGACCTATATCTTAAATATAATAGAGAAGAATTTGATTTCTTTCCAATGTAAGATATTCTTCGTAGAACTAGGTTGAATTCTCAACAGACTACTATTTTTGATGGATTTTGGTTTTCAACCATTCCAAACAGACTAAACCGTATGAAATCTATCGAAAATGGCAAGTCGAAAACTAGACAAAATATTTGTATGCAAATAAATGATTCCTTGTATAAATATATCAAAATGTTAATTTTGTTGACTTGATAGGTACCGACCCGAATAAAAAGTATCAAAGACTTTTGCTTTTCTTTTGGGAACAAGATCGGAGAGAAATCAAATATAGAAAGGAAAGTGAAACATAGAGCATGGATTTATGTCAGCTCAACATCTTTTGTAAACTGCTTTAACAATAAAGTTTGATTTAGCCATACCATTTTCTTTTGATATAAGCCTTAATTCTTGGGATCCTTCTTGTTCTCGAGTCACATGAAACTTGGACCCATCAGTTTTATTCTTTTTCATTATTTCACTCTTACAGATATCATTAAAGCAAGCATGTGGCGATGCTCTTAAATCAATCCCCTCTGAAAATGACATCATATCGACCCGTTGTCTATAACATTATTGGTATTATTTTAAACAATACAAAATGCGGACTACGAGATTTCAAATGGAATGTCCACTTATAATTATTATCCTTTGTTTCAAGAGAGAGAGAAAATCTCTGTAGTTTCAATGGGTGTGTTTTTGTAAGGTTGAGTGCTAGTTTTAGATTGGTAATCTGTAATCCTAACAAAGTGAGACTTTTGTAAGAAAAGTTCATTCTAATAAAGCTAATAAAAGTGTTCGAGTGGTGCGTTTCCGATCAGAAATATTGAGTGTTGTCTCTACACAATTTCATTTGGTATCACAGCCTCACACCTAAATTCATCAGGTGATATTCTAAGAAAAATATGGAGAACACACAACAGTTTGTGGCTGTCAGGAACCGTTAAAGCTTGATCCTAACAACTATGGTTACTGGAAAGTCTAAATGAAAAAAATC
>JAKUCM010000294.1:0-38660 GCA_023374145.1 Lepidium sativum | reverse complement strand
ATTGTAAATATTAGACATACGTAATTATTCTTAAGATAATTTAGTAAAAATATGATTCTAGTGTTGTTTATCTTTTTTGAAGTTGGAATCTCGTTGGAGCTCATCTCTAATATTTCTTATTGCTTCTAAAACTTCTGATTTTTCGATCTGTATCCAAAAAAATTTAAAGATTTCTAGACGCAATTATTGCTTCATGATGTGTAACTTGTTCCAAAACTTCATCATTATCTTTGACTTCTTCAGAAATCATTAATTACAGAAGTCAAATTTTTTTCTAAAGTTTGAATTTCTAAACATGTATCATTTTCACTCGAATAGTCAAGTAAACTATTGAAATCCATTTTATTTTGATAACCAAGATTATTAATCAAACCTTCGAGTTCATCAATAACATTATTACAAGTTGATCCATCTTCTGATATTCCTGATAAAACTTCCTTTGAATGGATTTTGCAATGTCGAAAATAATTTGCTATTGTCTCTTGAAGAACATATTTTTGTATAAAATATGTAAACATCAAAATAAATGGAAGTTTAAACAAAGAATTTTAATAATATGCACCATAAAAAGTTTCTTATTTTACATTTTCGAATATTTGTATTTTTTTATAGATTTTTGTATAAATTAATTTATAAATAAATTAATACCTCTCTAAATTAATAATTTAATTCAAAGTCCCGATATTATTAATTTATAAAGATTTAACTGTATAAAGTATAATTAAAAAGTGCTAAATTTTAGTTAATAGAGTGTCAAAAGTAAAAAAAAAAAGATTTTGGATTAAATTTCAATATGGTCATATGTTATATATATAATTTATTTTTTTTAATATTAGGGATGTTAACTGCATCCTCAATTTTTCAAGTGGGTCTGCCAATAGTGTGAACAAAATACAAAAAATATTATATGGTGAATCCGTAAACAAATCTTTAAAACTTCTCATAAATAATAGTATATTGATTATCAGGATAGAGTGAACCAACTGGCCATGAAAGGGCGTGGAATCTATTAAAAATGAAGCTAGAGGCTTTACATTAACAGTCCTTTAACTAATAACTAATGTATTTTTGTTGAAAACATAAAGGCAATTTGTGAGACAAATTGAAAGAAAAAGAATTTGTCATCTTCATTGTGTTAAACGGGCCAAATGAATTCAGGCTTATGTAACATTTCGTGAAATCAACCAAACGATTTCCATATATGAAACCCAAATATCTGCTTCAATTTTTCATTTTATTGTTTGGCATTGAGTGTTTTTAGTATTCCTCAAATTTGTAGTTGTAAGTGCTAGCAAAGGCAATGATATTATCTATAGAAAAAACTTTGTATCATATCAGGGGTAGCCAAAAGCTATGTGTAGAAGGATTAATGATTAAAGTTGAGTCATGAAAACTGGTTGATGCAAGAGGACCACTTTGATCTTCTTCTCTCCCACTACAACTTCCATTTTATTATATTATTATATACTTTTCGAATCTTATGTGATATTATTACAAGCCAGTTCATCTCGAGATTGGCTAATAAATGGCAATAACCTTATAGCTAAGAGTGCTATTCATCAAGATCGCTACCAATCGTACATTGCATCGGGATATCCTCTTTGGTGAAGTTTTCTATAATGAAGCTAATACCTCTCCTTAGCTCCCTTTCTTTTGCTACTTCAAATTGACTATGATCGTGTATGATAATCTTTTGTATCTAGCTTTTGGTAGTAAAATCTTTTGTAATTAACATTATCATTGGTATGATTAATTTTACTAGCGAAAAAAAAATCAATCTCTATTCTTCTTCTCGACTATACTATCTTGTTCTTCTCTATTGGTATCTGTTACAAGAATTGGAAAATTTTGATGCATGGTTCAAGAGAAGAATGCAGGAGGTACAAGATTCAATCAACATTAACAGAGGGATTATAGACTTTGAAGTTTGGTTCTATATGCTAAACGTATTAGATGAGACGCGCTAATCTTTGCACCGGCACCGCAAACACAACAACCCAAACAAAAAAATGGTAAACCGCCACACCACTACTGTTCACTGCCGCAGCTCCATAACCCACCACAACATGAACAATAACCGTCCAGGCTATGCAACAAAAAAGGAAGTACATAGAATTGTTCAAAGATTCATTTTTAGAATAGAATACAATTCAGTTTTACAATTTACTCTCTACTGCTTGTATATGTGATCGTAGTTTATGTTCAATAATTCTTTCATATTAGTATGTGATCGTAGTTTTCAAGTCAATATTATGTTTAGTACTATTTATGCACTGAAAGATACATAATATATTTAGAACTATTTCACCATGTTTGTATGCATCTTGATTTCAAAAACATAATCATTCTGAATTTCAAAAAGTCATAGGAGCTAGATTTGTTTGCAGATAAACTTACATTGATGATCATTTTTATTATTTTTTAAAATATGTTTAGTTTTCTTCCATTTTAACATTCATTTTCAATATTTTTCAAGGTGTAAATAGGTTTTTCTATTGAGTCGTTGTAAATTTAATAAAAAAATCTTATATATAGCAGTCATCACCATTGGTTATAAGCAGTATTGGTTATAAGTAAATAAACATGATTTGTTTGATACATTTTTACAAGTTAAGTAATTATATAACTTAGTTTAAATGTGTTGATATTTTGGGAACTGCAAACTGTATAGTGTATAAAAGCTAGAATGAGTAACAAGGATACTGGCAGAACTTAATAAAGTGAAGCAGTATTGGTATTTTGATACAAAAAGAGTAGTTTTATTGTATTCAAAAAAATACTTATGAGTGAAGGAACTTCTCGAGTCATAAACCTCGTAACTCAAACCTCAAAACTCTTATCTTCTCCATTCATTCTATATTCAAACACAAAACATCTATTTCTTCATTCATCCTAAAAAATAGAAGAAAACTAAAAAAGGTGGTTATTGCTTTAATAATAAAATTTAAGCAATTATGTAGACACCAAATAGAATGTAAATGTTACATTCTTATAGTATCAAATGTGAGATGATAAGAAAAAGTACGGTATTTATTTTTAAGAAATAATGACTCAAATAGTTTACAATTATATACCAATTATTGAAATAGTTTTCAAAAATTTGGGAGAAAAAGTAACGTGGGAAATGTCATGAAAGACACGAGTTTCCATCTTATTTACTAAAGTGCCACTTACGAAAAAAAGAAAAAAAGAAAGAAGAAGTTAAACAGTTAAACTTCTTCTTCTTTTTCGAATTCTATCATCTATCTCTAAACTTCTACTTCGTCTTTCATCTTCATCTTCGTCTTTCATCTTCATCATCTTCGTCATCTTCATCGTATTCCTCACCTTCTTCAACTCCTTTGTATCTTTTGTATACTTTTTCAGAGAATTTTTTCTCTTAAATTCCACCTTTTATCTCGTTTCTTCATCTTCATCATCTCCTTGAAAGGTAATGTAAGATATGTTTATGGATTTTGAAAGCTCAAATCTTCGACTTCGAACTTTCGAGAGTTCGAGAAATTTTCTGGGTTTAGAGAAATTTCGAATTTTTTTTTTTTTTATACATTTTTTCACGTTTCACGTTTTCCATGTAATCTTCCTTGTAGACTTTGGTTGTCATCGACCTTGTTTTTTTTGGGTAGACTTTGGTTATAGTCTGCCATACTCTTTGGCAGACTTTGTTTTGTCTAGCGGATTTTGTTTCATAGTATGGCGGACTTTGTTTTGTCTGGGGGACTTTGTTTCATAGTCCGGCGGATTTTGTTTCATAGTCTGGCGGACTTTGTTTTGTCTAGCGGACTTTGGTAGACTTTGGCAGACTCTGGTAGATTTTGGTTGATTAACGATTTTCTTGTTTATTTTTCACATATATGGGGGATAACGAGGAGAAGTACCCTGCGAGGACCATCAGCTACTACTGCAATTTGAGGAAGATAATAAAGTTGATGAGTCTTATTGGTGTTGATGCTTACGATGAGATAGAGAAGAATTATCAACTTGAGATTATACTGGAGTTTTCCGGCACATGGTTCTCATGGAGCACCAAACATGTTGAACACCTGTTTAGTAATGCGCTTCACACACCTAATGTTAATGAGGTGTGGGTGTTGGCTGATGGTCTGCCAGTGAGATTTTCTCTGCATGAGTTTCACCACATCACGCAGATGAGCTGTGGGTTGGCTGAAGCTAATGATGTAAACTTAGCTTCAGGAGAGTTATGGGCTGACATGGGTTCAGACCATGGTGATGGTCCAACATGAGCAGAGCTTGAAATGGTATTATTGGGATGCAAGGACTGGTCTCTTGCCAAGAGGAAGATGCTGGGGTGCCTGGTGGTGTTATATTGTGTAGTATTTGGTTTGCACAAGAATAGTAGGATACCAGTTTTCTATGCTAAATTGGTGATGAATCCAGAAAGATTTGAGAGGCATCCTTGGGGGAAGGTAGCATTTCAGTCCATCTTGAAGTCGATCTCTGCTGCCTCAACGGGAACTACGAGGTTGAGTGTGCATGGCTTTGTGCATGTGCTTCTTATATAGGCGTACGAGTTTATCCAACATCTAGGTTTAATGTGTGGATGTAAAGTAGCTGGCCCGATTCCACTTTTGTGATGGACTACGCGTAGTTTCCGTCGTATAGCTATGGAGGATGTCTTTGACTCTGATAAGATGACATCCGACAACAACAAGGTAAGCTTAATTCATTCACTGGATAACTTCATCCGCTAAAGTCAGCCAACGTCAGCCAAAGTAAAACAGACGTTGGCTGACTTTGGCTGACTTTGGATGATGTTTGGCTATTGTCTTTTGTTGGCTGACTTTGGCGGATGTTCTTTTGGCTGATGTTTAATGTCTGTTTAGTTTGGCTGACTTTGTCTAGCTGATTTTATAGGTGAATGTGGTGCACCTTATTCAATAGCCTTACGATGACATATACCCTGAGTGGCCTTCTAAATATCGGGATCCCAAAGTTGAGAGAATAATCAGAGACATTCTAGATGGGTTATTAGATGAGACGTTTTGAGTTATCCTGACCTCTGCAAAAAAGAAGGTCGATGAGTTACAAAAAGAGCTCAGAACTTCTAAGAAAACTAGGAGTTCTCAGAAGGTGGCTGAGAAGAAGGAATCAACGCCAAAGGAATCGAAGAAGAAGTCTCATGATAGTCTAAAGGAAAAAGATAAGCCAATGGCAAAGAATTCTGATATGACTTTGGCAGAATTTCAGAAGGTGGCCAAAGAAAATGAAAAGGAAAGATTGGAGAGGAAATGGAAGAAGGAATTCGAGGCCAAAGAAGAAAGGGAATCGAAGAAGATTATGCCAAACATCCTTCAGTCCATGAAGGAGGCTTTTGACGTGATGAGATTTGATCAAGTCAACACGTCAGAACGGCTTGCAAGGCTGGAAGAGCAAAGAGTAGACCAAGCGGTGATGAATGAGCGGCTTCGTAGGCTTGAGGAAACCATGTCACAACAAAACTAGATCAATGAACGCCTCGTTAAACTGATAGAGTGAAGACCAACAGAGGTGGTGATGACATTGGAAGACCCTCTGAAGTCTCCTGTGAATGAAAGTCTGACTCCTGGAAGTGAAGCCTCATGCTCTAAAGAAATGGTACGTAAAAGTGTACTTGATTATGAGAGGGACTAAGTTTCGAGGACTCAATGTATGTGTACTATACACAATAATCAAGAACCACACATGTTCTTTGTAAACTTTGTGGCAGAGTTTCGTTGACTTTGTTGATGTATATTATACACAATAATCAAGAACCATACCATGTTCTTACTATGTATATGAGTGCTAAAAGATATTAATAAATGTAACTATGTATGCGCTAATAGAGTTGTACTAACTCTATCACGTTTTCTTTCCAGAAAGAAAGGATATGTAAGGAGTAGCAACCCTCCCAACCTTCCCCAGCATCTGAAAATGTACAGGTACGTGAGATATGACTATTAATTTGATATACAAACGTGTGGTGAAGCTTGGCTGACTTTGGCTAATGTTGTGTTAGCTAGGCTGACTTTGGCTGAATTTGGATAATGTTATATTAGCTACTCGAGTTGTACAAACTCTAGCACGGTTTCTTTCCAGAAAAAAAGGATATCTAAGGGGCAGTAAATCTCACAACTTTCCCCAGCATCTGCGAATGTACAGGTATGTAACATATGACTATTAGGTTGATTTACTTACATGTGGATGAAGCTTGGCTGACTTTGGCTGAATTTGACTAATGTTTATTAGCTAGATTAACGTTGGCATACTTTGGCTAATACTTTTCATCTTCTGTCTTGTAGGAGGAACATAATTCTGAGGAGAAGAAATCCTCTCTTTCCCCACCCTTACGGCTTCCTCACAATCAAAAGATTGTTATATTGTTCATAAATTTTTGGAAGTACTTTGGTTGTCTTAAATTGTGTTGTCCTTACATTGTTATTGGTTCCCTTTTGTTTGTAGAAGGAATGAATGTTTTGGGAGCAGGAAACGCCTGGCCTTTTGTCCCCAACGTTGAAAATTGTCAGAAACCCTGAGGTTAGTAGTAAATTGCAACCTTCGCAAACTCTTACTTTGGATTTGGGGGCAATGCAAGATAAGACAACGCAAGGTGAAGATGAATGTCAAATTTTGAACAAAGTAATCGCTCAAGGCAAGGAATTGATATATATGGAGGACATTCTGCCTAGGGGATTAAGACAACGTACTCTCGCTACGAACCAGGTAGTTTGTTTGACCTTGCATGACGTTGGCTGACGTTGGCTGATGTTGGCTGACCTTAGCTGCCTTTGGCTGACGTTGGCTGAGCTTGGCTGCTATTTAACTTCTGTTTTGTGTTAAATTCAGAAATCACCATTCGAAGGCAGCTCTGTAGTTCGGCGCATCATAGACAAAATATCATCTACCTCATACGTCAGATCAATAGATAAGTCCAAATTGAAGCGGCTGAGTAATCTAGTCAGACGTGAATTGTAAGACCGAGTTATATGACTACTTTATTTTACTTTTTTGTGTAGTTTTTCCATACCACTGACACTTATAGGGATAATTCGGTGGATGACATTAGTATATTATCTGAGTTCTACTGCTAGTTGTTGATGTTTTGACCGATGTGACCACAAGACTACTACGGCTGGTTAACAGATTTGATAAGTTTCTTAGTTACATTTGGCTCACTTTGGCTTATTTTTGGTAAACTTTGGTTGTGCTTATAATTTACATTTTGTTTTGCAATAGATGAGTAGCGCTATGAATATATTTCATAGTAGAAATATGCAGGCTCCAACACCGTACAAGAGTGATCGGATAACCTTCTTGGACCCTTTATTATTCGTCTACTGGTGTTCGAAGTACGAGTCCTTCACGGCAAACCCGCATAAGTATATGTTCAAAGAATTTATACGGGAAATGTATGCCGGTAAAGCCCCTATATAGTTTTCTACGTACAAACAGTAGTATTGAGATGTGGACACCTTGTACATATGTCATAACATCAACAACATCCACTTGGTAGCCTTGGAGATCGATTTACTACTAGAGACTGTCAAAATCTACGATCCTTCAACATCAGCGGTACCGCATCAAGTACTGATAGACTCTATGAGGTATGGTTTATATTGGTTTTTGTTGGCTGATCGTGGCTGAGCTTGGCTAATCTTGGCTGATGTTGTTTCTTATGTTTTTTTGCACAAAGGCCGTACTGTATGATGATACCCTATCTGCTTGAGGTCCATGTTAGCTCCTGAGTTATGGAAGGTGACAAAGGCGAGGGCTTTCATTGTCACCAGGGTGAAGGGAATCCCGGTTAACAAACAATCTGGTGATTGTGGAATTACACACTCAAGTTTGTTAGTGCTTAGCCCTTGGACAGGGCTTTAGTGGAATAGACGATAAGTTCATGCCTTTTCTCCACCCGAAATTCGCCTTTGAGGTCATGGATGAGCTCTCACTTCCAGAGATAATTTCATGCATAGATCCTTATCCACAGTTTGGAAATGTTGATAAGCAAGTACTAATTACCTCATCACAAGGGGTGTTTTTGAAGTGGAAATAATTATCTGTGTATATGGCTTTAATTAACTGTATATATGTGTGTATTTAATTAAGAATTAACTTTGTATATGGTTGTGTAAATGGCTTTAATTAACTTTGTAATTAACTATGTATATGGCTTCAATTAGGGATTCCTTTAATTTATTGTATTCCCAAATTTTAAACTTTGTGTATGGCTTCAATTAATTTTATTAATTTTGCTTCAATTAACACTTCAATTTCAATTAACCAATATCAATTAACTTAATATACAATTTGGTCAAAGTAAGCTTAACCAAACTCAGCCACACTATGGCGGATATTGGCTGCACTTCGTGTATTGGAAGTGTTGCATCTCTTGGCATCACACATTCAGCATATGCATGGTAGAAGTAACTCGTATAATAGTAAGGATCTGTGAGGTCGATCTTTGAACGCTGCCATGCTTCTGCCTTTCTTCTAACAAATCTCAGTCAAAGTCTCCAATTTGTGGCTAATCTTGGTTGAGCTTTACTAAGCTCAGCCAAACTCTTTCAAGAATAAACAAGATCACCCAAAGTTTACCACAGTCAACCAAGCTTTACCAAAGTGATACCTTAAGAAGTTTTTCGATTGGGGATGTGAGAATTGTCGGTGTAATCGCTGCCTTTGCACAATAAGGAATGTTCGCGCTTTAGCTAACACATGATTGATAGTTCTGCAATGTTTAACGTGGTGAAATTGTATATATTCCGTGGAAAATGTGCATGACTCCACAAAAAAACATCTGCCTTTAACAAATACTCATACAGCCTTCGATCTAGTCTCTCTATTTTGCGGAAGATTGCATTAAACTGGTCGCGCCTATATGCAGTTGCAGCCTTCTTAAACAGCTTAAAAGACTTTCCTCTTTTGAAATTTGTCAATATAATTTTTCGTAGATGGTAAGTGCAAACCCCCCGAGAGGCAAGCGGATAGGCTTTTGTTATTGCCTTGATCATCCGGAATAATGTGGTTGAGTATCATCCGAAAAACTATTCCCAAGATTCATCATTTTCTGTATCAACCACACCAAAAGCCATAGGGAAAATGTTGGAATTCACGTCTTGCATTGTTGGCATGGGTAGAATCCCTTTATATTTTCCTTGTAAAAACATTTATCCACAACGGCAACCTTCCTCATGTACACAAGTCCTCTAATGCTTGCATCGAATGCAATGAATAGAAACTTTAACCTATTATATCCATCTACTTCCAGTTTGATAGGTGTCCTCGGATATGCTCGTCTGATCCTATATAAATACGAAGGAAGTTCTTCAAAACTATTCTCTGAAATACCTCCTGTAACTAAAGCTCGAGCTTCTATTACTGTATGATGCGCCTTCCAGTACATGATCTAGACAGTGGTAACAAAGAAGGAAAGTTAAAACTAAACTAAGCTAAAGTATGTAAGAAGAAAGGTCAACTAAGATCCGCCAAACTCAGCCACACTTTGGCGGATCTTGGTTGAGCTTTCTTCTTACGAAGCTCAGCCAAAGTGTAGCAGACGTTGGCCAACACCAGCCACACTATGTGGTGGACCTTGGTTGATCTTCGTAAGGTTCATAATAGCTAGGATCCGCCAGAATATGGCTGAGGTTGGCCATAGTCAGTCACACTTTGGTTGGCCTTGGCTGTCATCAGTTACAAGATCTACCATAGTTTTTACTTTCAAACCAAAATGTTTGTTCAGAGATTGAGCAACATGAGCGGGAAGAATGGAAGATCCAACACCACTAACAAATCCAAGTATAAACGACCAAGAATATCAGGCGTTGCTTGACGTGCCCAAGATGACATCTCTATAACTGAGCAATTATGCTCTCCACAATATACTCATATATAGAAAGAAAGAATTTTAGTATTATGGCGTGAAGCCTGGACTCTCCATGTGCAGTTTGGTACCCAACATCTAACAACCAGTAACATTCTCGTCGACGACATCGAAGTCGAACATATGTAAAACAGAAAATGTCTTCAACCTTGACTCAAGATCCTCTTTTGTGGGATATATTTGACCAACACCTAACTGAAGTGACCTCATTTCGATGTCTAAGTACTCATCATTAAATGTCGAGTCTTTTCTTTTCTTGTGACAGAGAGTCTTTTTACCGTCTTCTTTGCACTTTCTCTGAAAACTTATGAAGTCTTCATCCCCGGAGCTTGCACCATCTACATCGTTGCAGTACTCGAATCTCACTTCTGATTCTTCATCGTAGTCAACGGGTTTTTTCTCTTCTTGTTTGAGAGTACGCCTAGCTCAACCACACGTTAAATCAAATCGTTCGCTTTCTTCCACCCGAACATGAGATCTCCTTGAAATCTCCACATAAAGACGAATTGACTCTTTCCAAAATTATTGCACATACCCACACACTTGCCTCTCGTTGGTCACGAAGATAGGAGGTCTTGTGGTAGTGCGTGCATGAGTTCTTTTGATATGTAACTCAGTTTTACCTTGAAGATTTGTTGATTTAGATCAAAATCTTCATGAACTATCCTCACAAACTCATCATAACGCATATTTTCACTCAATTCAATGATTTTACAACCATGAGAAGTATCTACTACAAAGGACCAATGATTTTGGTAAAATTTCCAACTCCCACAAACTAAAATAATTTGATTCATAACCTCAAAACCAGGAAAATAAGCCCCAAAGATAAGATAAGCAATCAGGCAGAGCAACAATGGTGTTATGTGTAGAACTAACAAAGAGGTAAGAAGTAAGAGCTAAGTGATGCAATAATTAAGGGATAAATTCATCATTCTATACAAACTAGGTTAAATGAATCATAGCAAAACCAAGATCCGCCAAACTCTGCCATAGTTTGGCGGAACTTAGTTGAGCTCCGTAAATTCTGCTAGAAGAAAGCTGAGAAACAAGCCAGCCAAGATCCTCCAAACTATAGTAGATCTTGGCTGAGCTCTGTAACGTCTGCTTGAAGAAAGCTGAGAAACAACGTCAACCAAGATCTGCCAAATTGTGGCAGATCTTGGCTGAGCTCCGTAAGAGAAGAAATGGTCCACTAAAGTCTGCCACACTGTGGCGGATATTGGCTGAGCTTCATAAGAAGAAAGCTCAGACAAGATCTGCTACAGTTTGGCGGATCTTGATTGAGCTTTGTAAGTGAAGAAAGGTCCGCCAAAGTTTGCCACACTGTGGGCGGAGCTTGGTTATCTTTGGTTGTGTTTATGTGGCATGCGCGCTTACGTGCTGCGATTGGCGTGAGCTTACGTAGCATGATTCATTAGTGGCATTTGTTATTACGTTTTTGCTTACACATCAGAAAAGGGTAAAATGACAATTTTTTTTTTAAAAGAGTATTTGAGTAATTATGGATAATTCGAGAGAATTTAAGTAATTACCTCATAATTCTAGAGTATTTGAGTAAATCACCCTACTTTTAGTTACAATGTCCATCTCTAAATCATTTTTGGTTGAAGTATCAAGGAAAAAAGAAACCTTTTTGTTTAGTCACAGTTAAATATTGTACGAAAAGATTTTGATATATAGAAATTAAAATGTTTGTAAGTATAATTAAAACTAGGATTATACCCGTTTTATAACACGAAATTTGATTGTTCTGATTGTTTTTCTAATCTTTGTTCATTTAAGTTGTTAGACTCGTGGTGATATTTTGGAATATTGTTTTCGAAATATTATTTTGGAAGCTCAAAACTCGAACTAAAAAATCGATCCAATTAGAATAACCAAACCCGACAAAGTATTTAAATGGTGTTTAAATTTATGTATCCGAAAAACTGAATCTAATCCTAAACTGCAACCAAATCAAGAACCAAAATTTAACTTTTTCGAGTTTTTCTATTATTTATTTTTATTTTAAATTTTTATATAAAAATATTTGAACTCGAAGATCTATAAACCAAACCATATCCGGAATAAATATTCAAATAAGTATTAAATCAAAGAAATCAAATACCAAATTAAAGGAACCGAAATTGACAAAATACTAAATATAAGTCATAAGTCTATGTAGCCAAAAAAACGAATCCAAACTCAAATTATAATTAAATCAAGAACCAAATTTAATATGATATATTTTTATTAATTTTTGTTATTTTTTTTCTTTTTCCTAATACGATCAAATATAAAATGCTTTTTTATATGGGTTCATACACAAAGCATATGTAAGATGCTTTGTTACATTTGAACCTGAACGTGATATATAAGATCCTTTGTTTATATTTATATATATATATATATATATATATATATATATTTGTAATAAAATCTATTCCAATCCTATTTTTAAGGCTAGTTATAGACTTTAAGTTAATATTATTCTAAACTTTATAATACGCTTAAAATAAAATGTCTGCTACTTTAATTACAAGATGATTTAATAAATTTCTTATCATACTTTTCATCAAACATTTTTTATGAATATATAATATATTCATATTCATAGAAACAAAGTTGTTTCACTCCAATTTAAGCCTCGAGGAGTCGGTTTGGATGTCTGGGTTCCCGAATTCTTCATGGTTTAAGAGTGCAAGGTAGATTTGGATCTGACAATGTGTTTAACAGGTCTATCAAATAGATTCAGGTGCATATTCACAGGGATTCACTCTTCTTCCATGCTCTCTCGGCTAAAAGAGACTTTGATTTTGGAATTACAAATAGTGGTTCGGAAATTATTTAACTCCACAACGGAGATAGAGATGGCCTTACAAAAGACATTCACTTAGCCAAACTTACATCATGTCTTTAAACTACTCAAGATTTTGAGAAAATAAAGATGGAGGAAAGTAATATTGGATACTTAAAAACTTAGAACGTTGCGTCACATTGATCTATTCAATATCTCCATACAACAAACGGAATGTCTCAAACTTCCCAAAACAAACAAAACCAAAAACCAATACACAAAAAATAACAACATAAGCAATCAACAAAATAGCAAGCAAAAGAAGAGCACGCACAAAACTAAAAAGCTAAAAGGAGAAGAAGAATGAAACTTCGATTGATGAATTTTGGAATCTCAGTACCGGCGGAATCCACGTTCGGCGACTCGAGCAGAGGGGCACTCGTAAGCCATGTGTCCACGGCCACCACAATTGTGACATATTACCATAGTACCAACGTCTCTGTCTCTACCCATTCTGCTGAAACTATCTCTTTGCATACCACTGCCTCGGATCCTGTTTCCTCTGTCAGAGTAATTGCTGTCTCCTTTTGGACATTGTCTAGCTACGTGGCCCGAGATGCTGCACACGTTGCAAACTGGTTCATTCCGACAGTCCCGAGCTATGTGACCTGAAGTCCTGCAGTTTTTGCATGCCTTGTCGTTTGTGCAGTCAGCGGCGAGATGCCCCGGCTTGAAGCAGTTGTTGCAGAGCCTCAAGTCTCCTGAACGAGACTCCAGGTTAGGGCAGTCTCTCACTCGATGTCCAGATTTGCCACATGAGTGGCAGATTCCTTCGTTTGAACAATTTGAGGCTACGTGGCCCGGTTCCCTACAGTTCCAACACCGTGATTCCGCTGTGCATTCTGCTGCAATGTGCCTACAAAGAGAATTTAAGAACCACAAATGAGAGACATATAATCAGCGAAAACTCAATATTTCAGTAAGGGAAGACATATATACCCTGGGAGGCCACAATTGTTACAGACGGAAACATTAGAGCAGTCTCTTGCAAAGTGACCAGGTCGCTTGCAATTGTTGCAGAGGTTTCCTTGGCTGAACAAATGATTCCAACAAGATCAAGAAATTGTGACAATGAGGCCACCACATTTAAAACAAAGTAGTTACAAGATAAATTCATCCAGAAAGTACCTATCTAAGCAAACAGTTAAAATAAAAAAAAACCCTCACTATCAATTTAATCACAGAAACAATAGAAAAGACTGCAAATAACACTCAAATCCGACCACAAGCACACAATCTTGGTAACCCATTATCATCGGGTTAGAATCTTTATGTTAGCTATAACCATGGGAGTGTGGGTGAATTGCAAGCTCGGCTTGACTAGGCCCTATGTTAGTTAGTATGCATATTAGAGAACTATAAGAAGATATGGAATTTCAATATGTTATGGTTTTGGGGTCTGAGAGTGAATTGGTTACTACAGAAGAAAGGGTTCGATACATTAAACAAAAAAAAGACCTGAAAGCACGACGTGGCTCCCTTCTATAATAAGGAGCATCACGGTAAGAAATTCGTTCAGATCTCATTCTCCTGTCTCTGGGACTCCGACTACGACTCCGATCCCGACTTCTGCTTCTGCTCATTGAACTCATTCCGCACCCCCGTCCCACAAAATAAGACAACTTTACATCAAACACCTGCCAACAGTCAACCACACCAACATTACCTCCTTCATCACTCCCATACATCAACCACTCAACCTCTCCAATGCCTTAAATCTACAAACCCACACACAGATCTGATTACGGAATCTGTTCTGAGTATCCATACTCCACAACACCAATTTCTTGCATCATCGTCCCAAACCACTCTCACAAAGTTTCCCAGCCTCACAAACTCTATCGGTTTTACAAAGATCATAGCTTTTCAAAATCGTATTTCGACACAGTACCACAGATTCAAAATATCGGTACACTTATGTACAATCTAACAGATCTTAAAAATCGAAATATTAACCTAAACAACTATATTCCTAAACAAAATAAAATCAACCCAAACAAATCCATCAAATCCCTATAGCATGACATTGAATCACTGGAAATCTAAAAAAAAAAGAATCCCTTGGATGATATAAAGACCAGAGATTATGGAGAAGACGAACCTGAGCTTAGAAATCTGACCGAGCAATTATCCTGTCCGCTTCGCGATACCGGCAATTAATCGAAATTTTTTTATATTTATCCCGAAACTAAGTTTGGTCTAGGCTTTTACGTGGGCCGATTTAATTTCTCAATCTCAGATGGGCCAAATAATTCTTTAAAAAAAATAAAAAAAACTCCGTTGCCGGGACTCGAACCCGGGTCTCTCGGGTGAGAGCCGAGTATCCTGACCAGCTAGACTACAACGGACTTGAGATTGCTATTTCATTTACAGAATTATATCATATAATTTGTTTTAAAAAAATTCTAACAGAACCTTATTGTTTCGTACTCCGTCTATCTCACCAAATAAAGTTCAAAAAAAAAAAAAACAATATCGTGTGGTTTCGACATGTACATATAGTTACATAAAATTCATGTGATGATGATATATGTACCTACTTTCATAATTAAAGTACATGATGTAGTAAATAAGGTAGTTGGTTGGTAATAAAGAAGAATCATTTCAACTTTTTTATGGTAGGCAAAACTTGTTTCGTCCTTACAAATATTGTATTTTTTGAAAGGTTAGTCATAACATAAATCTTGAAGTGATCAAATCTTTTTAGTATTCCAAATCGAATCTAATATGTATATTTACATAGCTTTTGAAAATAATACATGAGCCAAAATTGAATTAACGGTAGTTGTTGTAAATTGGCTTGAAAATAAAAACATGATGGTCCTTTATGTATTCTGTTTGAGACCAACTACTCGGCCGTTGAGGGACTCATTGAAATTAGTGTAATGTTTCTACAAAACGGAAAGCAAAACAATGTGTTTCCAGTTTTCATGTAACCAATATCGTTGATTCAACATCAAATTTTTGGTTTCTTTCTAAGAAAGATATTTCTAGTTTAATTAAAGATCTTTATAGATCAGATAAACCCGATAAATCTCATGGTTATAAGAAATTGTCAAATATGTAATATACTAATGGACTTATCTAAATAAATACAGAATCAATTAAACTAAAAACAATATTACAAAATTTATCTGAACCTCTGTAAATTTACACCATAAACCTAGATTATTTTTTATCTACCCAACCACACAAATTAAGGTAGGAAAATACTAGGAGTTGAAATTAAGACTCCCGTAGTGTATTTGGTTGAAGTGCTTAAATACATATTAGACCACAAGCTTCTTCGCTTTTTATAATTCATATTACATATAAAAGAATGTAAATGTATTTAATTGAAGTGCTTAAATATATATTTCTCTTTTTTTTTAATATACTAACTCTAAAAGTCCCGCTTTTTGTCTATAAATCATGTATATTATCGATTTATCTCTTAACAAAAAATATCTCACAATAAAAACTAGTCATATATCATCACATAGAACTTTTTTTTTCACTCAACTGCTTTTCCATTTAAAAATGTCATTACATAACCAATATAACTAAAACACTGTACAAAAGCAAATCCAAAATAACAAAAAACATAAATCATAGATTATCCAGCCGGATAAACTCAAACGTATTGAGAAAATTGGATAAAAAGTAGAATATCGATCATAAATTTTGAAAAGACTCAAAAGTATTCTTTGTTCAATCGCTATATAAATCGGTCAAACATATAAATTAGTTCCTTAAATCAAAGTTCTTGAGCTTTTGATACTCTCCGAATCACTAATCAATTGGCGGTGGAATCTTCAAACAAAAAACTTACAAACTTAAACGAAAAATATTCATTTAGAATCTCATAAAAACCTAAGAATTGGGTTTGTCCTCCAAAATAATGATATATTTAGAAGATAATTTAAACATAATTTTTTGTACATTGGAATATATGTTGTGGCGGATGCATGTAAGGTATAGGTGAGGGATGTGCCCCATACTAAACAAATATTTAACCAATTTTCTTTTTTCATTTCATAATTATTAGGATTGAACATGAAGTTGTGTGGCTTAATAACATTTACAATAACCGTAACCAACTAAAACTTTTAGTTTGGTTCGGTTTTGATTTCTGGAAAAGAATCATTCGGTTCTAATATTTAAATAACTTCGTATTTTCAGAACCGTTCCGAAAATCAAAAATTACCAAATAGGAACCGAAATTATTAATATTAAAAATATTTTGGTTACTTTTACTCACAAATAATCGAGTATTTGGTTATTTTTGGAAAAAAAAATAATTATTCGAAACAATACCTATAACCGAATTTTAGTTAGTTCCCATTTATTATCAAATTTTTAAAATTGAAAGAATCAAAAATTGAAAGAACCGAATGGAAAAACTCAATACCCATAATTTGTGTCTCATAATAAAAATGCTCATGGATCCACTACTTAATATATGTATATTTAAATTGTATAAACAGAAAAATAAATAATTACTTTCAAAATTTTAGTTATCTTATATGTATACCTATCAAGGTAACATATTGTCATTATTTCAAAAAAAAAAAACGTTAAAGGACATGTGGTTAAATGGACATGAAGAATAAGACGAATTAAGCAACCAAATTAAAATTCCAAGAAAAATAAACCGTCTGCATGTGCACTTGTATGAATGAGGTTGCAGATATTAGATACGAAAAGCCGTAACCAGTTCGAGTACTCTCATTGTACAAACAAGACACACTTAAAGAGGCCTTAAACCTCATCCACACGGTGTCGTTTTCGGTCACTATTCATCTATCAGGCTGCTCGTTTGTTATTGTACAAACAACAAAACCTTCTTCTGTTTTGACTTCGTCTCTCACTCTCATTTTATTTATGTTTTCTTCTCCACAATTTACGCAAAATTTCGTTTTCTCTTCTTCACTGTAATAAATGATTTGTGTATAAATGCAAAAAGATTATATAGTTTTATGACAAAAAAATATGTTATACGCAACTGTGTGTGGGGATGCATTTTGGATTTTAGATAAATCTTTGTTTTATATTTTCTTTCGGGTTCTATTATATATGCATGTAGATAATATGAATAAACCACGTGAGAATAAAAGCTTGATATGTGGCTGTGGGATAGAGTTAGATGCAGGAAGTAAATTTGTAAATTTAATTTTGGGATAGAGGCTACTCCTGCAAGTTGGTGCTATTTAATTGTTTCATAAAGTTTTAAGTTATCTTTTTATTTTCTATAAAAAATTATCTTGTTATATATTTATTCAGCTTACAGTTTCACACCCATAGTATAAATTATACTTTGATTTATAATTAATATATAATATTATTTTCACAACATATCTAAACTAATAAAAGGTTACACTACATAATTAAAAGTTCAACTCAAATACTAGAAATACGAAACTATAAAACTAAAACACAACAAACTTATAACCAAAATACAATAAGATAGCATACATAACATAATATAAATTTAAATGTAACTTAAAACCCGGGATGGTATCCACCAAGCAAATCATAGTATTGGGAATACTCGTGTGGGTCACTTGGTAAGCTTTGGTCTTCACTTTGAGTTTGTTGTTCTTGAATGTGATATCCTTCAACTTGATTGTTTCGATATTGAGATCCACGATATTGGCTGCCAGAACCTTCTCCGTGTTCTTCAAACTGGTTTGTTGATACTCCTCTGCTTAGTATTGTAGCCCTTTGATTTTCAATATTTGCACGGCACAATGGATCGGTTATAGAACTCAAATCTGCAAATAATATTCTATTCTCTTATCTGATTCTTCGTACCTCGACTTTTTTTCTGTAAATTTCATTTCTTTTAGACGTACCTTTTTAATAACTTTCATTTTGTTCAATCAATTTTTTAAATTGTTCATCAGATTGTTGTTTTCTCTTTGCTTTTTTCACACCCATAGGTCTCTGAGAAAAAATTAAATTGGCTTCTTCACCACTCGTATTAAGATCGAATGAATTAATATCAGGAGCTGATGATGAGTCATCTTGGAGTGATTGGGATGAAAATGGATTACGACCTTCTTCAGAGAATGCACATGATCTATTAGTGTGGTTGTTTGAAAAAATTTCAATACCTTTAAGTATAGGCCACACGTGATCGAATTTGAATCCTTTCTTGTATTTGACATCTTGTGTTAGTAACATTTTTGCTGGGTTTAACTGTTTTAATATTGACAAAGGAAAAATGTAAATAAGTTAGGAAATTCAATACATAAATAAAGGTATAACAAATACAAATGATCCAATATATATATACTTACAATGTCTTGTTCGGAGGCCCCACTAGGATTTTTATTTTCAATCTGGTTAATACATCCCCGAAACTTGGAAACTGCAGCAAGGATTATTGACATTCTTGTTTGTAAAGATCTTCTCGGCCTTTGTTGAGTACGAGAAATTGGAGATTTTTTGTACTCTGTATGAACCCTGGTCCAAAATTGATCTCCTGATTGGTTGATTCCTATGATGGGATTTTGAGAAACATCAAGATACACATGACATAATTCTGTGTCTTCTTCAATTGAATATGAAACAGAGCGACTTGTAGACATTTTAGAAGAAGAAAGAGTGGAAAAGAAATGAAAGGAAAATGTGTGTTCTTTGAAAGAAAAATAAACATTTTATAGAAAATCGAAGGCAAAAGCAATGGCTTAGATTGAAATATTCTTTATGAGAAAATCAACGGCTGAGATTGAAAGATTCTTTCGAAAGACGTGAAGTGACTACTCAATGCAACGGTTAGATCTTGGTCAAAAAAATCAACGGCTGAAATTGAAAGATTCTTTCGAAATACATGAAGTGACTACTCAATGCAACAGTTAGATCTTTGTCAAAAAAATCAACGGCTGAGATTGAAAGATTCTTTCGAAAGACATGAAGTGACTCCTCTATAAAATGGGTAAGACGTTTGGGAAACAAGATGAATAACAACATTAACTCCTTCTCATTCTAATATAATATGAATTTCAACAATGGTAGTTCATCTCATACACCATTTTCTTTTTCTTCATCTTCAGATAATGATTATTATGATGGTATACAAAATCAATTAATAGCCCAAATTTCGTCAAACAACAATTTCCTCAACAATCAAGACCAATTTAACTCAGAAGGTTCTCATAATGGATCCATTGTGGGTCATATAGTTATCAATCGTGACCGGGAAAATGTTGCGCGCAATCTGTTCAATGATTGTTTTGCAGATAATCCCTTGTTTCCTGAAACGATGTTCCGATGAAGATTTCGGATGAGTCGTCCTTTGTTTCTGCGAATTTATGAAGCAATACAAAGACATGACAATTATTTTTTCCAACGAAGAGATGGTGCAGGTAGACTTGGATTGTCTGGTTTGCAAAAAATAACTGCTGTATTTCGGATGTTGGCATACGGGGCACCAGCGGATTCAACCGATGAGTATATCAAAATTGGAGAGTCTACAGCTATCGAAAGTTTGAAGCGCTTTTGTCGAGCTATTGTTGAGGTCTTTGGTAGCCACTATCTTTGATCACCTAATGCTAACGATGTTGCACGGCTACTCCACATTGGTGAAAGTCGATGATTTCCAGGTATGTTGGGTAGTTTAGATTGTATACATTGAAAGTGGAAAAATTGTCCAACCGCTTGGGGAGGACAATACGCTGGTCGTAGTGGATGTCCTACTATTATTTTAGAGGCGGTAGCAGATTATGATCTTTGGATTTGGCATGCATTTTTTGGTCTACCGGGATCTAACAATGATATTAATGTGTTAGAAGCGTCACATCTGATTGCTAATCTAGCTGAAGGAATCGCTCCACCAGCTAATTATGTTATTAATGGGAAAAACTATGATACGGGTTATTATCTAGCTGATGGTATATATCCAAAATGGTCCACTCTTGTTCAAACAATTCATGACCCACGTGGTCCCAAAAAGAAATTGTTTGCGAAGAAGCAGGAGGCATGTAGAAAAGATGTAGGACGTGCATTTGGAGTATTGCAGTCAATATTTGCAATTGTGGCTGGACCATCACGTTTTTGGAATAAGCATGTGCTACATGACATAATGACAACATGTATTATATTGCATAATATGATCATAGAGGATGAACGTGACGTTGATGTAACTACTGAAGAACAAGTCGAATTTCCAACACCAGAAGTTGAGATGGTGGGTGATGGTGATGCACAATTTCAAGAATTTTTAACTCGTCATAGAAAAATCAAAGATCGCGAAGCTCATATCGAACTTCAAAATGCATTAATTGAACACTTGTGGTCTGAGTATACTAATTCTGAAAATTAGTATAATTTAATTTTTGTTTTTAATTTAATTATCGATTGTAATCTTATTTATTGAGTTATAAAATATTTATTTTTTTAATTATATATCACAATTATTATAAATTAAAATAATTTTAAATTTAGTAATAATATAATAATAAAAATAAAGTTTTATATTTAGTAATATAATAATAAAGAAAATCTTAAATTTAATAATATAATAATATAAAATAATTTTTTTAGTGTGAAATTTGGTGTATGGTTGGAGATGAGAAAAAAAAGAAGAACACCAAAACACTAAACTTGGTGTTAATTTAGCACTAAATTTGGTGCAATGTAACATATTTTATAATTAATTATAAAATAATAATTTTTTGTTTAATTGAAATATATATATATATATATATATATATGATAATTGGGGAATCTCACACCTAAAACAGACTAATTTCTGAAATCTGTAGACATTTATGTTTTCGTGCTTTTTAAAATATCGATAAGTAACCAAAAATAGTTTAGTTCAGATCACTCGAACTAAAACTCAAATTTTCTCAGCTGCAAAATAAGTACAACCACTATATTTCTTCAATCAACTAAACTAAAGTTACATTTTGTTGAAAATGTATGGTTTACCAATATTATCAAGCTTAATTCAGAATGAATAGCTAATATGTACATTGTTTGAATACATAAATTGTAAGATGCGAGATTTTTCGGAATCTATGCCTATAAAAGGAAAAAAAAAACTTATAAAAAGGGAGTCGCAATAAAAAAATAGTAGAAAATGTTAAGAAAAAACTATGAAAAATAGACCGGAATACTTGCAACCCTAACGGAAAGGACTACGACACCACAAAGTGAAGAAAGACCAAAACAACTGTACCTCTTATAACGAATAAAAACATCCCATTTATGAACCGACAAGAATTAGATCATCTTCCGGAAAATGATGAAGCTGCATATAAACGACCGGTTCACACCTAGAGCAGAAACGAGAGAAAGATCAATTGGAATTGATCTAGGCTTTACGATTCACAAAATTAAAAATAAAAATGGTAAAAGTAAAATATAGAAGTAGAGAAACGCATGAGAGCATGTGAGTCAGTTGAGACAGTTGGGAGAGTTCTGTTTTAGTCACGACAATTTTCTTGGTGTTAGCTTTGTGGTCCGAAACATCGACCCCTTCCCTCTGCGTCTTTGCTTTTTTCTTTTTGCATTATTTCATTTCAATATTACAATAAAGATTCAGTGAATATGCCAATGTGGTTTTCCAAGTGAATACAAGTTCAGTTGTACGTGTTACGTTAACATTTGAGAGCTATTAATATTGTTTATTTAGACATCATCCCTAATAATTTATAATGGTTCGCACTAGTGGCTCATTGGGCACATCAACGCTCCTTTTATCCTTTGTGAAGTTTCAGCTTTTATTTTCTTTTCTTTTATTCTTCTAGATTCACGGCTTCAATAACCAACGTTGTCTCGTACTCTCTTCTGTACTTTTCTTTTTCCGCATTTATGAAATGTATAGAATTGTGTGATATATTTCCCTACAAACCCAACAACATAATGAGCGAATTTCATATAAAATATGGAATATAACATTTTAATCTTTACATTATAAAAATAGTATAAAATTTTCAAAATTCTGTTTAATTTATGTTGCCTTTTGATTTAAATTGTTAACTTTCAGTGAGTAAGCCAAATTAGATTTGTTGTTAAAACGATTTAACAGTAGTTATTAACTTTGTTAATTTCCGTTAATGAAACTTGGTGATAGTAACTTAACAGAGTTACTATAGTCTGCTAACGGGACTGATAATCTATGTTAGATGATTAGATCACTTAACGACAAATTAATTTTATTTAATCAATAAGAATTTACCATTTAGATCTAAAATTAACAAAATAAAATTTTAAAAATTGCTATGTAAAAAGTTGGTTAAAATGTTTAAAATGGCTACATTACTCTTGTTTGTAATGTGAGGGTTACAAATACATTTTTGGATATACTCAATAATATTTGGTAATCATCACATAATAATAAAATAAAAAATTATGTATTTTGTATAGCGGAATTGTCTTTACGGACTTATCTCAAAACAATATATTATATTTTATTCTCAAAACTAAAAGTCATGGGTTTTGATTTGGTTTATAGTACCAACATTTGATAACATTTGTTGAAGATCTACAAAACGTACATAATATTTTTCCTATACGACGCACCGATTTCAATAATGCTGAATTAACGGTTAGCTACGTTTAATAAAAAATTATGGATAACTAATTTTTAATTCCAAGTTTTTTAAATTTATCTTACTGTTTGAAAACGTGCACGTTGAGTGCTTCGTACAAGTAATATCTTTGATTGTTAAAAGTATTTTATCATTAAGATTTGAATAACAACTTGGATAAAAAGCTCTACGCTCGTGTAAGCAAAATTGGGACATGTAAATGGGAGAATGTGTCAATATAACCACAAAGTGGAGACATAATAAAGATGCAATGCGAATTTTAGAAGATACAAATGATTTAAATAAAACCATAATCATTCTTGAAGGATGAGACTGGAGCCCTATGAGCATCAGCATTTGGGAGTTCAAAGAGGGGTTCTTAGGGAAAAAAAAAAAAAAAAAAATTGTAAAACGCGGAGCTAATCAGGGGCTGCCACGTGGCGGCCCGGCTCTTAATTAAGAGCTTGTGAGGCACGGGTTCACCACGTGGCGGAAGGTGATTGGCTCCGTGTTTTAAAATTTTTTTTTTTTTCTACGAACCCCATGGAAGTTCAACAATGCTGATGCTCTAATTACTTATTGGAATCGAAGAGCATGCATGAACCACACAAAAAACGTAAAATGCATAGTTGGTAAATTTTATTTTTATCAATACCTAAATCTATAAAATACAATATATAACTCGAATTTTCTAAATGTCAAATAATATTATACAGAATTACACAACTACCTATAATCTAATCCTAATTTTAAAAAGAACTACATAAATAAATATTTAACAACTTGACTAAATATATTTTCAAAATATTTTTTGTAACAAAATTAATAAATTAATACTTAGATATTGATATATCTATCATATGTTTGTAGAAAATATTATTTTTTCTGAAAACTATAATATTTTCTTTATATAATCCATGCATAAGATCATTAAAAATGTATTTTTTTAACTATTACTTACTGTCCACAATAAGCTTTTTTAAAAAATATCTAAAAATATCGAATATGGATATTTAAACTATATCAAAGTAAAGAAATATGGCAAGAGCAGTTTATAAGCCATATAGTATATTTTACAATTAAAATAATTTTTTTTTGTAAAGCAATTAAAATAAATTACCTTAAGTTAAAATATATTTTTTTCTATTTTCAACCACAAAAAAGTGAAGGAAAATCAATATCCATCAGACCGTCCGTTTCAGAAATTTCACACATACTAGTCTCAATTTGGACCCCAAATATCACATGCTTCGAAGTTACACATTTCTCATTTTTTCGAACCGGTTAAAACTGATTTTAATCTCAATTATGCCTCGATTTGTTTTTCTTTTTTGTTTTTGTATAAGAAAATTAATTCAACAGATTCTCTCTTAGAACCAAACCGTATGACCCAAGAAGTCGCTTTCGAGTTTCTACATTCTATCAATTTGACAACAAATTAAATATATTTCTATCATCTTATTTCACAACAAATGGTTATTCCCGTAGCTAACACGCAAAATCATATTCAGACAACAAACACATCATAATCTCAAACGCCTCCATCATCTCTCTCTATCTCTATATTATATATTAAAGTTTTTGTTCGTCATTTTATCTCTACAAAATACAAATCATTGGATAAAATTATTTATAATATAATTTTATGTGAAATTTTGAAGAGTTTTTCCACTCAGAAGTATTAAATTTGCGAGATTTTAAAAGTAGAATTCCTGTTGTAATTTTAAAATTTTGACAGTAATAAAGATAATTATATTGTACCCGAGTTTTTTTTGGATGATTAAGAGGTTATGTACTAATACATCTTTTCCAAAGAAGAAACTCAAATCATTTTGTTTAATTTGGATTAGGATATCGTACACTTCTCAAGTGAAATTGAAATCATGACTCTTTTGTTAAAGAAAGCATCATAAATTCATGTGCTCACTATTTTTATTGACAGTTTATATAATTCAGCAACCATTCGACTCTTATCTATCACATCTAAAAGATAACAATAAATTTTGGGAGAGTGATTCTAAGAGCATCAGCATTAGAGGTTTCTAGGGGAGGGGTTTTTAGGGAAATAAAAAATAAAAAAATTGAGAAAATGTGGAGCTAATCAGGGTCCGCCATGTGACGGCCCGACTCTTAGATAAGAGTGTGAGGGACGGGTCCGCCACGTGGCAGACTCTGATTGGCTCCACGTTTTAAATTTTTGTTTGTTTTTGTTTTTTTTTCTGAGAATTCCTTGGAATTCTTTAATAGTTGAAAAATTATATTGTTTTTGCTGATGCTTTAATAGTTGGAAAAAAAATTATATTGTTTTTAGGAGATCGAATTAAAAAAATTAAAAATAAAAGGTAAAGTCACAAAAATGTTTTTATTTTTGCATAGAACATTAATACATGTTGTGGGTGTGCATAAATTCGTATATACATTAAAAAAATCTGTTTATTTATTAAATAAACAAATAAGAATATTTTCTACTTGTTGGAGTGCTCAATAAATAACCCAACCATCAATCCAAGTCCTCTCCTCCCTCACTCCATACACACTCACAAACCCTTCATTGTAATAAATAACAAGGAAAGCTCTTAAAACTCCAAAAGAAGAAAAATGGCGATGAAAAAAGCAAACAAGCTAACACAAACAGCAATGATCAAGCAAATCTTAAAGAGATGTTCAAGCTTAGGGAAGAAACAGAGTAATGTATACAGTGAAGACGAAAACGGTTCTCCTCTTGATGTACCAAAAGGTCACTTTGTTGTCTACGTTGGAGAAAATCGGGTTAGGTATGTTGTACCCATTTCGTTTTTGACCCGACCCGAGTTTCAAGTTCTTCTTCAACAAGCAGAAGAAGAGTTTGGGTTTGATCATGATATGGGTCTCACTATTCCTTGTGAAGAAGTTGTTTTCCGGTCTCTCACCTCCATGCTTCGATGCTGAACATATTTTTATTTTTTATTTTGGAGAGATTTCTGATTTGAGATGTTTTAGGGTAAACAGAAGAAACTGTTGAGTAAAATGCTTCTCTGTTTTAGCAAACTAATTTTTTTAATGGTTTGATTAGATCTGGGTTTAGTGTTATATTAGAATGAGACTAACCCTCACTTATGAGAATGATTACTGTTTTTGTTTCTCTTCTCTTATGAGATTAACATTTGATGAATGAGATTTTAAGATTTTTGGTTCTAATGATGTGGTTAATATTTTGCATAATTACTAATTGAATTTGAGTCTTGTTGGACACATAGTCAAATTTTTCTGCCGAGTGGATCTTGTGAATAGAACAATTTCCTAAAAAGTTCTGTTAATTGGCAAAGCTAGTAAAAAGCTGCCATTTTTTACGACTTATTATTAAATAAATATTGAGTTAAAAAAATAATTAAATAACTATCATCACTTTAAAATTTAATACATTTAAAAAAATGAAAAAGCAAGTAAAGTCGTCCTTGAATACAGAGCAATAAGACAGGGTCGTTACTTTAAAGAGTTTGGTCTCTCTCTCTCAATTTTCATTTTGTAAAATTTCTCTATTTTTATAAGAAAAAGCAACGGTGGTGTCTCTTTCTAAATCGGCAGTTCTTTAGCCGTTGAAACTGTTGGAAGAAAAAAAATAGAAAAATCTGAATGAAATGTTAGTTGCAGAATCGTTACAATACATATGTATAAACTACTTTTATTATATGGTTTTGGTACGTTGAAATTGTGATAGTAATCAAATATGGAAACATCATTTTGAAAACGTATATTAGTTTATGTATTAAGTTGAAAGTTTTCATTATACACCTATTTAGTTACCTTAGACAAAAAGTCGTAACTACAATAGTATGATATAATTGAAGATATTATTTTTTATTAGATCTATATTAATGGAAATAACAAAATTGAAAGCTAAAACCACCCATAACTTCTAATGAGTTATAAACTTAGAGCAATTCCAACGTTGAACACTAAACGGTATATATGATGTCAAATCTTCTCAAATGCAACGGCATATTTGGTGGTATTTGGTCTTCACCTTGAGTTTGTTGTTCTTCAATGTGTTCTCTTTCAACTTGATCGTTTTAATAACGAGATGCTCGATATTGAGATCCACGATATTGGCTGTTAGAACATTCTCCGTGCTCTTCATATTGGTTTGTTGGTACCCCTCTGCTCAGAATAATAGCCCTTTGATTTTCAATATATGCACGACATGCTGGATCGGTTATAGAACTTAAATCCGCAAATAAGACTCTATTCTCTTCTCTCATTCTTTGTACATCAGCCATATTTTGTTGTGCCTCGACCTTTTTTCTTTGTATCTAGACCTTGTTTTTAAGAATTTCATTTCTTTCAGATGTACCTTTATCAATAGCTTTGATAAGTTTTTCATTTTGCTCCATCAGTTTTTTAAATTGTTCATCAGCTTGTTGTTTCCGCTTTGCTTTTTTCACACCCATAGGTCTTTGAGAAAAATTTAAACTGGTTTTTTCCCCACTTGTATTAAGATCGAAGTAATTCATATCATGGGTTGATGATGAGTCCTCTTGGAGTGATGAAGATGAAAATGGAGTACGACATTCTTCTGGGATTGCAACAGTTCTATTCGTGTGGTTATTTGAAAATTTCTCAATATTTTTAAGAATAGGCCATACATGATCGAATTTGAAACCTTTTTTGTATTTGACATCTTGTGTTAGTAACATCTTCGCTTGATTTAACTATATTAGTAGTGAAACAAAATAAAAAAAATAGAATTAAGTTAACAAGTGAAATACATAAATAAAGATATAAAAAATAAAAATAATCCAATATATATAATCACTTACAATGTCTTGTTCAAAAGCCCCGCTAGGATTTTTATTTTCGATCTGGCTAATGCATCCCCTCAACTTGGATACTGTAGTAAGGATTGTTGACATTCGAGTTTGTAAAGATCTTCTTGGCCTTTGTTGAGTTTGAGAAATTTCAGATTTTTCGTATTTAGTTTGAACTCTTTTCCAAAATTGCTCGCCTGATTGGTTGATTCCTATGATGAGATTTTGGAAAACATCAAGATACACATGACATAGTTGTGCATCTTCTTCAATAGAATATGAAGCAGAGCGAATTGAAGTTATTTTAGAAGCAAGTTTAGTTGAAATTAGATAAATGAAGATGTGTCCACTTTCGAAGAGAAGTACATTTTATAGAGAAGCAAAGGCAAAAGCAATGGCTAAGATTCAAAGGTTCACCTGCTAATTATGTTATTAACGGAGAAAACTATGACATGGGTTATTATCTAGCTGACGGTATATATCTGAAATGGTCAACTCTTGTTCAAACAATTCATGACCCACGTGGTCCCAAAAAAAAATTGTTTGCAAAGAAGCAAGAATCATGTAGAAAAGATGTGGAACATGCATTTGGAGTATTACAGTCAAGATTTGCAATTGTAGACGGACCATCCCGCTTTTGAAATAAGCATGTGCTACATGACATAATGACAACTTGTATTATAATGCATAATATGATCATAGAGGATGAACGTGATGTTGATGCAATCATTGAAGAACAAGTTGAAGTCCCAACAATAGAAGTTGAGATTGCGGGTGATGATGATGTTAGGTTTCAAGAATTCTTAGCTCGTCAGCGAAAAATCAGAGACTGAGAACCTCATATCAAACTTTGAAATGCATTAATTGAACACATATGATCTAAGTATACTAATTCTGAAAATTAGTATGATGTAATTTATTTTAATTATCAAATATAATCTTATTTAATAAATTATAAAAATATTTACTTTTTATTATATAACAAAATTAGATTATTAAAATAGTTTTAAATATAATATATAATAAGAAAAAAATCTTAAATTTAATAATATAATAATAAATAATTTTTTTTTGATGTAAAATTTGGTGTTATGGTTAGAGATGAAAAATAAATTGAAACACCAAAATACTAAATTTGATGTCAATTTTACACCAAATAGGGTGCTATGGTTGAAGTTGTTCTTATAGATTTTGATGTTCAGCAACTTAATTAATTTTTTATATTAATTATAATTTGGCATTTAATTTGGTTTCTTTATAAAACCATACACAAATTTTCACAAAAATATAGCAAATTATACACTAGAAGCAAATAATTTGTAAAAGGTTTGATGTTTTACACTTTTACTTGTACTCTCTCTCTGTAGTAATTAAAAAAAATATATTTTAGAGTTTATTTAGTGTAATAAAAAAAGAGGAGATGTCAAAATCAAGGTCAGAGAAGGATAAGCACATGCGAGTGGGACCTACATGATTCTGAGGGGTTAATAATCCTCTACAACACAAGTGTTAGGTGCTGGGCCCACTTCAATTATTTTGGACGGCTAAGATATAACTTCACTGATCATGGGCTTCCAGATCACGATAAGATTCACCGTATCCACTTCCTTTTGGAATTTACACTTCCTTTGAATTTACATAAATACCCCTCTCTTCCTTACTGTACGGATTGACTTCCTCTATCTTTTTATGTAATTATTATATTATGTTCCTTAAGTATCACTCAAAAATGGTATTTAATAAAATAAAAAAAGAGTTATCTATTTTTGTAAAAACCCGATGTTTATATCTAGTTTGACTATTCCATTTTATTTGCATTTTTGTTTTTTAACAACATGCATACAATATTAAGGTTTGAATTCATGTATAAATACTGTTAATTATTTATTAGTCTTGTAATTGGATTTTAAATTGAGACAGTCAAAGTAATTGTCCATCTTTAATAACAAAAGTCAACATTTGACTAGTATATTCTCAGTTAACAATTGAGATAGGACTACTGCTAATTGTTACATAAGAGACTTCGATGAGTTTAATGGGTTTTTCAAAGCTCAACTACAACATAGAGACGTCATTGTAGCTGTTCTTTGAGCTGTTTTCCTATATCTACTGGTAACGGATTTAATTGTTTTCATTTATTACCGTACGGATTAATTTGTTGGTTCGATAAAAAGGTTTTAGTACGGATTAACTGTTGAAGATGTATACATAAATTATTTTCCAAATAATATGTGAATATATTAAGCTACTTTGGCTTAAGGTAACCGAGTTTAATAAAAAAGAAAGTGATTGGTGTGTCTTTATTTCCTGGACATTGGCTTTGTGACGTATAAAGGGTAAAGAGAAGATGTGGTAATGCCTAATATATTTGCATGAGAATGGGTCGGTAAAGATATCACAATCCCACCAAGTCCGAAAGTGCTTCATATCCACTTATTGCCTTACCATAATACCATACGAAACCTTTGGAAAAAAGGTAGATAAGGATTACATGATATTTTATAACCTTTGTTTTTGTTTCTATCATTATGACTACGACCAATCGTATTTCGGATTCTTATTACTCTTTCTAGTTTTAGTTGTTTTGATGCAATATATGTTCCGATAAATTTACCGATTCTAGGTTGTATTGGGTCGTTTAGGTCTTGAGTGCGTGTGAGTTTGTTGGGCCATTTCTGGTTCGGATTAAGGTCCAGCCCACCAGCCATTTCTCTCTTCTCTTCTCCCCGTTGTGGCCCTATAAGGAAAATGCATTTTTCTTTATGAGAAATGGTGAAGTTATCAAAAGCTTTTGGACTAGTCTTAGGGGTTAACATCAATGCTAAAAGAAGGTTGCTGACAGGAGTTGTAGTACACAATGAGGAGAAGCTCAACATGGAAAAGAGAAGACTAGGTCACACATTTTAAAGGTTAAAAGGAAAGAGTAGTAATGGATCCTACCTTGTGGGGGACTGAGATATGTTTTGAGAGGAAGTGAGGCATGTATCTTCTCGGGTAGTAGGATCCAAAGGAATGTTTTCGGGTTATCTTTTCTTGTAAGGGAAGTGTGTAAGAGTTGGGGAACTCTAAGTGTTGAGCCTTGTTTACGGATATCTCCAGTGAGATGTACCAAGATCGATTTTGATATTTGGAACTCATTAATCCCTTGTGTCTCTTGCTATGTTTTTACATTCTGCAAAAAACAAACAAAAGAACAACAATTTAGTAACATCCTAAGCATACTGCAAGCCGAGAGAACAAAAGATCGAAGGCTATAAAGCCTAACAATGGTATCAGAGCTTTCGGTTACAAACTCTCAGATCAGTCTTATAGGAAGTGGTGACTAAGGTGTATTCTACGAAGGTTGTTGATATCTTATCTCTAAATAGACATCATGGAACCCATCCAAGGAAAATTTGAAGTGGAAAAGTTCGATGGGGAAGGTGATTTTGCTCTCTGGAAATATAGGGTATTGGCTCAACTAGAGACCCTAGGTCTGGGAAATGTTATTCATACTTCAGCAGATTCAGAAGCTGAAACTGAAGATGAAGCAGATCCAATAACGGTAACTCCAACAGAGCTAAAAAAGAGAGTGAAGCTAGTGAAACTCAAAGATAAGAGGGTCAGAAATCTGTTAACTTCCATTATTACCGACATTGTGCTGCGTAAAATCATAAAGGAAAAGACAGCTCAAGGTCTGTGGACAGCTTTGGAAGAGATTGATCAAGTTAAATCAATGCCTCATCGACTAGACTTGAAACAAAGATTTTACAGTTTCAAAATGAAAGAAGACAAGAATCTAGATGCCAATCTAGATATGTTCAATAAACTATTATCGGAGCTTTCTAGTGTGGGAGTTAAACTAGAAGATGAAGACCATGCAACTATATTATTGAACAGTATACCAAAAAGGTTTGAGAATCTTGTTCACACTTTAAAATACAGTCCTGGAAAGACTACGATTATGGTAGATGAAATCATCAAGTCTACCTACTCGGTTGAGTATGAACTTAAGGGAAAGAGATTACTGGAGTCTAAAGGTGCTGGTGAAGGTTTAATGGCTGAATATCCGAGAGGCAAAACAGACAGAAAGGGAAAACATGGATCTAAGTCCAGGAGTAAATCAAGTGTCAAGTTCAAAAAGAGATGCTGGATATGTGAGAGTGAAGATCATTTCAAAAAGGATTGTCCCAAGAGAAAACAAAATATGTCAGACAAACCAAAACAAGAGAAGGCTGAACCTGGTATTTCTAAAGCTCAATGGGTTGGAATTGTTGAACCAAAAGTGTTCATATCATATGACTTATCAGAAGGAGCTAATGTTTGATGTTGAGGAGATAAATAGCGGGAAAATTCTTATGGGAAATGATACTTATTACGAAATCATAGCCATTGGTAAGGTGAAAATCCTAAATTATAATGGAAAATTGGTGGTTTTGACAACTGTCAGATTTTCATCTACTGCAAAACGAAATTTGATCTCCTTGGGACAGTTAGAATCTGTGGGAGGTTCGGTTCAAGTCAAGAAATGGTAGGATGCAAGTGTATAAAGCTGGAAAGGAAGTGTATGCAGGAAACTATAAGGACACTCTTTACTACCTTGACGGAGAACCAGTTTCAAACCAAGCAAATGTTGCTACACAAAATCATCTAGATTCAACTACTCTATGGCACAACAGACTTAGACACATGAATGAGAAAGCTATGAAGCTTCTAGTGAGCTATGATGTACTAAATACGAAAGAAGTGTCAACACTAAATAGATGCGAACATTGCATCATGGGAAATTCTCATAAGTTGTCATTTGGAACGGGAAAACATACTTCTAACGGAATTTTAGAGTATGTTCATTCTGATTTATGTGGTTCACCTAATGTGACACCAAGCTTAGCCAAAGCTCAGTACTACATCTCATTCACTGATGATTTTTCAAGAAAAGTCTGGATTTACTTCCTAAAAACAAAAGATGAGGCTCTGTCAAAGTTTATGGAATGAAAATCATTTGTGGAAAATCGAAGTGGAAAAAGAGTCAAAACTCTAAGGACTGATAAACGGGTTGGAATACTGCAACATAAATATTGATGATTTCTGCAAAGAGAATGGAATTCAAAGGCACAAAATGTGTCCTTACACCCCTCAGCAAAATGGAGTGGCTGAGAGGTTAAATTAGACTATACTAGAGAAGGTAAGAAGTTTGTTAAGTGAAACTGGTTTAGAAGAAGCATTATGGGCAGAAACATCGGTTACTGAGGTATATTTGATTATCAGAACGCCATCTTCACCCCTAAATCATAAAATTCCTGAAGAGGTATAGTCTGGAAGAATATCTGACTATGGACATATTAGAAGGTTTGGGTGTTTGGTATACTACCATGTAGATCAAGGGAAATTGAAACCTAGGGCCAAGAAAGGAATTTTGATGGGTTATCCGCAAGGGGTTAAAGGATACATGATTTGGAGTATTGAAGACAGAAGATGTTTTGCAAGCAGAAATGTTATTTTTCAGTGAAGACATTATTTACAGAGATGTAAAGAATATGACAAGAGATGAATCCGAGATGACAAAGCATAAGGGAAAGAGGGTTTCTTTCATACTTCCAAATGAATTAAGTGAAGAAAGGGTTGATGAATCTGGTTCAGAAAATTATTCAACTCAAGGTGGAGATTCTAATCATCCTAGTTCAGAACAAGAAGTGTATGAAGAAGTAGAAAATGAATTTTCTATATCAGAAAATACATCTCTAAATTGTTATCTTCTAACCAGAGACAGAGAAAGAAGGGCTCCTACTAAATTGCCTAGCAGATTTGATGACTGTGATATGTTTGCTTATGCATTAAATATGGCTCAAGATATAAATGATGATGAACCTAAGAACTATCAAGAAGCCATAAGTGAAAAATACAGAACTCAGTGGTTAAAGACAATGCAAGAAGAGATAGAATCCCTAGACAAGAACAAGACGTGGAAACTGATTGAAAGGCCTCAGAAACAGAGAATCATTGGGTGTAAGTGGATCTTTAAATTCAAACCTAGAATTCCTAAGGTTGAAGCCTAGATTCAAGGCACGTCTGGTGGCAAAAGGATTCTCACAGTTGGAGGGTATTGATTATCATGAAATTATCTCACCAGTAGTCAAACATGTCACTATTCGAATAGTCATGTCTATGGTGGTTTATGGGGATTTTGAACTTGAACAAATGGATGTAAAGACGACATTTTTACATGGTGAATTAGAATAAAGAATTATGATGGAATAGCGAGAAGGTTTCACTAAAGGAGATGAAATATGTTTGTTACAAAAGTCTATCTACAGTCTCTTAGGCAGTGGAACATAAGGTTTCATATTTTCATCACACAAAAGGGTTACACTAGAAGCAAGAATGACCCATATGAAGAGAAGGTCTATGTGTGTTTGTTACTATACGTGGATGATATGCTACTGGTATCTAAGAGTATGGCTGAAATTCAAAAACTTAAGGATTTATTGAGTTGTGAGTTCGAAATGAAAGACTTGGGTGCCGCTAGACGTAAATTGGGAATTGATATTATACAAGACAAAAAGGCTAACAGTCTAAAAGTGTTCTAACTCCTATTGGAACACAACTAAAACTTTCAAGTACAAAGTAAGAAGACAGAGTAGAAGCTGTAGAAGACAGAGCAGAAACTTTCAAGATAATTCATCTCTAAACTAATCAAATCATACACAAAATTTCATACATATACACAACATACACAATTAGACAAACTCAACGAAAATAGAAAATAAAACAAATATTATATATTTTGTCAGTTGACCAAAGACATACACATTAACAACGAAGACATAAGCCGAAGACTTTATTGCTAAAGAACGAATATTTGATATTGGAGTAATTAGATGTGCTTTAACAATTCTTATTCGAAGACGAATACGATAATCGTTTTAGCCTTTTCTAATCAATTGGAATACGTGTTTTAGTAAAAAATTAATATAAATATTTTATTAAGAAATTACCTACTGTAGACATTGGAAATTGTTTATGCTGGTACAAAACAAAAAGAAAATAATTTGTGTCAGTGACACTTTTCAACGAATACAACTGACAATTGCTTCTAAATTTAGTTTTAATAAATTTGTTTCTCCATTTAGGGTTTTATGTGGATTTTTTATTTTCAAAAAGTTTTGGACGCGAGGCACTTCTTCCTGTCTCAATTAGTTTGGGCCGGGGACACTTTTATTGTATGGACCACAAATAACTTTATAAAACTAGGAAAAAACAAAATTTAAGAAGGGAAACAAAAAGTAGCATGAGGCACATGTCTTAAGGACTACTACTTTGCTTCCGCCCTCGAATTCAGGTAGTAAATTGGAATTTCACCATATTTCAATTAGAGAATTTAGTTATTTGTTAACAAAAAAGAAAAAATATAGCTAACTAAGTTAATTGCTATAGTATCAAAGAATCTCACTACTACCGGAATTTTAGAAAGTGAAATTTGACTTTCTCGATCCAATTATGAAAAAGATAATAAAAAATAAAAAAGTTTAGTTGAAGGATATTTAACGAAATGATTATTAACATAAAAAGTGTTATGACTTACTTTCAAAGGACTGGATAGTGTGGGTTATACATGTGTTTTGACAAGCTAACCATCTGGTTGATGGTCTAACAAAATATGCTTTTGATATACCTTTAAATTTTCATTTGTTTCTTGCTCCTCTTGTTGAGGTTTTTGAAACGGTTTTAGATGATGTTAACGATGTCTCGTCTATTCGACGAACTCGGGTGTAATTTTTTCTGATCTGATTGAATAAAGTAGAGACATTGCCTCATTTTCCCAACCTAAAGAAAAGAAAAACTTTAATCGAAACAAGAGGTACAAATCAGATCACCAACCTTGTAGTCAACAACGTGATAGTGTGCATCAACATTAGACTTATACTTTGCTATTGAAGCTTCTAAATTGGAGCGAACTTGGTCATGAATCACCGTAAAATCATCAACCATATCACAAGCTCAACCATTAAAACATGTACAACCCAGAGCAATGGCAAGGTCCATGGGAAAACGAGGTGGAAGTCCATACACGACCTGAAATGGATTGAAGCCAATGCTATGGTTAACGACTCTGTTATGTGCGAATCCGCATGACAAAGGATATAATCCCAAGTATTGATGTTATCGCCAACCAAACATCACAATAAGTCACTTAGCGTTCGATTAATAACCTTATTTTGTCCATCTGTTTGTGGATGATAAGCGAAGCTCATGGCCATTTGGTATGAAAAAGACACGAGAGGGAGCGCCAAAAATGGCTCAAAAACCATGAATCACGATCCAATAACTTCACAAAAAAGAGAACAACCACTTGAACCGCATCTGTAGTCTGTTTGCATGGAATAAAATGTACCATTTTCAAAAAAGAATCAACAATGACAAAGATAGAATTGTTACTTCTTTGCGTCCGGGGTAATCCAAAGACGGAATTCCATACTAATGTCAGTCCATGGTTGAGTGGGAATAGGGAGTGGTAAGTAAAGACCAATGTTAGTAGTTTTACCCTTAGCCACTTGAAAAATCCCACAACGCACCACAAAACCATTCAACATCATGTAGTGAAGAAGGCCAAAAGTACGCAGAGCTAACTAACTTGAGTGTACGATCACAACCGATGTGACCTTTGCTATGAAGTTCACGTATCAGGTGGAAATGTAAGCTAAACTTAGGAATACACAATTGGACATCACAAAATAAAAAGTCATCAACGATGAAGTAAAGAGTGTATAAACCATGATTTGCATCACGCTGAATCTTGGCAAAGAAAGGATCAGTAGGATAAAAAATTGTAAGTGTTTCAAATCCCGAGACATCAACATGTAGGGTGGCTAGTATGGAATGGACACGACTCAATGCATCAACAACCTTGTTTAGAGTACCTGCTATATGCTTGATAAATTGCTGCAAATATGCAAACCAAGAGGCCTATCGAGCATGAGAGCCTGTAATCTTTTCACTAAGAAGGCAATTGGACGGCTAGATTGGCTAAGAACAGCGCTCATTCCGGTTTTAGAGGCATCACAATGTAGCTTAAAGGCAATGAGAACCAGAGCCAAAGTGAGTTTAGTTTTAATGACATGAAATGCATGTTGGGTTGATTACAATAAAATGGGCCTGATCCACATGATGTAGGCCGAGTCTTAAAGTATGAAAGCCCATAAGCCCATAAGAAAACAAAAGAATTAATCTTCAAGAATCTCCAAGAAGAAGAGAGATATTACGCAGAAGATAGAAAATGGAAGAAGTAGAAAACCAGCCTATATATAGAGTATGAGCACGCTCTTCCAGATTAATCGGTGATAACAACAAGAAGATTATCTTCTATCTCTGACATTGAGCTGTAACAATGGCTCGATCAAGATAACCGAGCAAACTAGAGTAAAGCTCTAAGCGTGATGAATAGCATCAAGAAACAGATTGTGTGGTGCTAAATCGCTTAAGCTCAAAAGCTAGTCTTCGCCTCCGTGAAGTCAGTCAAATCATTAGCACATCGATTCTCTTCTTCATTCATTCTTCGCAATCTCAGAAATTAGTATACAAGAATACGGTCAACAATCTTAAGCGATTTACCGAAAGAGAAGATACCGAATGGCTAAACACAGCGTTGTTCCTGACTTATCCAAAATGCAACGCCTCACCGGAGTAAATTACAGAAGATGGTCAGAAGAATTGTTGTTCTTCTTTCAAGAAACAGCTCTGGAGTATGTCTTATTAGAAGACGAAGAATTAATCGGAGGAACAGATATCGCCGATATCTCCCAAGATTCTTCAAAGAAAGATTCAATAGATCCTGCAGAATCAGAACCCAAAAGATCAAAAAGAGATGGGTGTTTTGAATATCACAATCGCACTTGCAGAGGACATATACTGCGACATCTTTCAGAGAAGTTGTTTGACATATATGTCAACTTCGGCTCTGCTAAAGAGATCTGGACAAACCTCAAGAAGAAATATGGAGGTGAAGACGAAGGGAATAAGCAGTATATCACCTCTCAATGGACTAATTTCAAAATCAGAGATGATATCCCAGTGCTTGATCAACTTCACGACTATGAAGCTATTGTTGGACATTGTAGCTGTTGTTGCAGAAGTATTCTCTACCACAGATAGGGTCAAATGGATCGTAGATTCTGGGTGTACTAGACACATCTGCAACCAGAGAAGCCTGTTCAAGCACATAGAGGAAAACAAGAATCAATCAGTATACTTGGGGGATGCCAGAGGACTAAAAGTGGAGGGAATCGGAGAAGTTGAACTAAAACTATCTTCAGGGAGATCCCTTACCTTGACTAAAACTCTCTTTGTACCTGAAATGCGTAGGAATCTGATATCTAGTGCTTTGATCATGAATGCCGGTGTAAAACAAACAATAGATGCAGGAATGTTAGTATTGACTAAACATGATGTCTATGTAGGAAAAGCTTATTGCTGTGGAAATCTGTTTGTGTTGGAAACTGAAAGTTTGAATAAAGAGAAAAATTATGTGTACTTAGTCTCTGGATTTGATTCTTGGCACTATAAACTTGGACATTTAAACGTTAAGTCTATAAAAAGATTGAAACAACTGAACCTAATACAAGATCCCATTGAGTTCAGTTCTAAGAAATGTGAAATCTGTACAGAGGCTAAGCATTCCAGAA
>JAKUCM010000293.1:0-54160 GCA_023374145.1 Lepidium sativum | reverse complement strand
TAGGTCATGTGATGAGTTATTTATTTAGTGATTCGACAAAAAGAAGAAACAAGGGATCGAACGAAGACAAAGCCAACTTTTTGACCAAATTTTAAATTTCAATTATATTTTCATTTTATAATTCATATTTTACTTCGAGAAAATCCTAATACTTAATGACACGTATGTCATTGTTGTGCATAAGAAGCTCGTGAGATGTCTCAAAATTATTTGCGGATAAACCATGAGTGATCTTGAGTTCGGATTTTAAGAGAATGAGTAAGTAATGAGCGAAGAAAGTAAGAGACACAGATTTATAGAGTTCCCCGTAGATTAAACTATCAACGAGTACATCTCTCTTCGAATTAGCTTCTGGAATCCACTATCGCACCTGGTAGTGAGTTTTTAGTTTCAGAGCAATGCTATGTTACATGAATTGTGCCTCTCTCTCTCTCTCTCTACTGTTACAACTCTCGAACAGCACTCTCTCTTTTAAATGAAGAAGAAGACTCAATTCTCGTTGGGCCACATTTCGGCCCAGCAGAAGAGAAAACGAGCTTAAAGCAAAATGGGCCGATGTCGAACCTCATACCCATTAGCAAATTAATTGCTTAATGGGTTAAGTGGATCGGCCCACACTCAAATGAAACGACAAAACCTAACAAAACTCCACCTTGTCGACTCATTTCACTCGTGAGCTAACCCTAGACGCTGTGATTTTCTCTCTCGATTCTTCTTCGTGTCTTCTCGTCTTTCCCTCTTCTTCTTCCTCTGTAAGAAAGTTCCGATGACTTACCTGCCTCGAGTCTTAATCTCTTCATACTCCAAGCATCAGCTGTTCGCTGTAGCTTTGCTCCGGTGTGAAGGATCTCAATCTTTCTTCGATGACGACTCGTCTTCCTGGTAAGCTCTTCTGTCTTCTGAGTTTTCTTTTAACCTTGTTTTCAATACATGCATGAGAAGATCTTCTTGCTTTATCAAAAGATCTAAAAAAAAAGTTCTGTTTATTTTCTTTTACTTAACATGTTCTCTCTTTCTTTTCCGATGAACGCGACGAGGTGAAATCCGGTGGATCTTAACTTAAGCCTCAGGAAACCGGTAAGGAAAAAAAAACTTAGCTTCCCCAACATATTTCAGATTTACGGAGATAGCTAAAATTTCTTCTCTTTTCTGTCTTTGCTTTCTTAGATCTAACCTTTCTTGTTCGTTTTGATGCAGCTCTTGACCAAAACACCATCGCGACCTTTCATCTGCCTTGCATGTAAGTCTGTGACCTTTCAGTTCCTCCTTTTTTTTTTATAATCCTTGTTGCTACTAACCCCAAGTTCCTTTCTTTCTGTTGACCGAGTGTAGGTATCAACAGATCTGGGTATTCCGACATTGAACCTTCATGTCGGAATACTCTCAGAACGACCCTTAGGCTTCCTCCATCCTCAAAGACTGCATGCAGCCTTTGAACTTATCAGCAGGTATGACCTTCGTAAACATGTCTGATGGGTTGATCGATGTGTGAATCTTGGTGACTTTGACTTGTTTAGCTTCTGTCACTTCTCTGATGTAGTTGTATTTGATTTGAATGTGCTTCGTTCTTTCACTACACATTCTGTTCTTTGATAGGTAGATAGCGCTTTGAGAATCACAGTATAATTCTACAGTTCCTGTACATAGCTTCATTTCTTTGCATATACCCTGTATCCATACTGCTTCTCTGCTAGCCTTTGATAGAGCTGTGTACTCTGATTCCATTGTAGATAGAGCTACTACTCTCTGTAGTCTAGATCTCCAACTTATAGTGTTGTTTCCCAAAGTAAATACATACCCTAAAATTGATCTTCGTTTGTCTAAATCTGAAGCAAAATCTGCATCACAGTAGCCTTTAATCCTGAACTTTGCATCTTTCTTGAATGTTAGGCTGATTTTTGATGCTTCAGTTAGATAACGCATTATCCATTTGACTGCTAACCAGTGTGTTTTTCCTGGTCTTGACATGTATCGGCTGACAACACCAATGGAGTAAGCAAGGTCTGGACGTGATCCAACCATTGCGTACATTAGACTTCCGACTGTACTTGTATAAGGTATGTCCTCCATTCCTTTAGTCTCTGCGTCTTCTTCATCTGATGTGTTGCTTTTTAATTTGAACAGAGCTCCTATTGGTGTAGACACTGTTCTGCTGTCACTCATGTTGAACATATTTAGAATTTGTCTGATGTACTGTTCTTGTGATAGTTGTAGTGTACTCTGCTGTCTGTCTCTGTAAATGTCCATGCCTAGAATTCGTCTTGCTGGTCCTAGGTATTTCATTTCGAACTGTTTACTGAGTAGTTTCTTTAGGTTGTCAATTTGTTGTTTCTGTGTTGATGCAATGAGCATATCGTCTACATATAGGAGTAGATATATCATAGTATCAACTGAATTTCCCTTGTAGTAAACGCATGGATCATATTCACTCTTTTGAAACTGTTGACTTTTCATGAATTCATTGAACTTTGCATTCCATTCTCTCGGTGATTGCTTTAAACCATATAGGGATTTCTTAAGTAGACACACCTTTCTTTCTTTTCCTTTCACTTCATAGCCCTCTGGTTGATTCATGTAGATCTCTTCTTGTAACGTTCCGTGTAAGAAAGCTGTTTTCACATCCATTTGCTCTAGTTCCATGTTCTAATTTGAAATTGTAGCTAGTAGAATTCTAATTGAAACATGTTTGACTACTGGTGCAAAAATATCATTATAATATACTCCTTCAACCTGAGCATAACCCTTTGCAACCAATCTGCTTTTAAATCTCGGTTTTTCAATTCCCGGTATTCCAGGCTTTAGCTTGAATAACCATATGCATCCAATTACCTTTTTGTTATGTGGTTTATCAACTAGAGTCCATGTGTTGTTTCTGATGAGGGAATCCATTTCCTCATCTGCTGCTCTTCTCCATTTTTCTCTGTCTTTGCTATGCATTGCTTCTATATAAGTCTTAGGTTCTTCAAGCTCTATTTCCTCAGAACTTGATAGTGCAAATGCAACTAGGTCTGCTTCTTCATATCTAGATGGAGGTCTTATATTTCTTCTCTTCCTGTCCCGAGCCAATAGGTAGTTTTCCTGATTATAGTCTTCACTTTCTGAGTGTTCAGATTCTTCATGAATCTCATCTTCACTGATGTTTTCTGGTACATACTCTGGACTTGCTCCACCTGATCCAGCCATACCCTTTAGTTGATCTTTCTCACCCAGTATCTCTTCTAGGTTTACTTTGAAAGTTATCCTACTCTCGGATTTTCTTTCATTGTTTTTCTTATCAACCTTAGGTTCTTGTTCTTCTGAAATGGTGTCTCTGTATAGTTCATCTTCATTGAATACTACATCTCGGCTAATTACTAGCTTTCCTTCTTCGATTAGCCAGACCCTGTATCCCTTAGTTTCTGTTCCATAACCAACAAATATTCCCTTTATAGCTCTAGGGCTTAGTTTGTCTTGAGTGGTGTGAACATAAGCTATACATCCGAAACTCCTTAGGTGATTGTACTCGGGTTTATATTTAGACCACATTTCTTCTGGTACATCAAAATTGATTGATGTTGCTGGTGATCTGTTTATGATGTAAACCGCTGTGTTTGCTGCCTCTCCCCAAAATTCTCCACTTAGACCAGATTCTGATAGCATACATCTCACCTTTTCCATTATGGTTCTGTTCATTCTTTCTGAAACTCCATTTTGTTGTTGTGTATAAGCACAAGTCCTATGCCTTTTAATACCAGCTTCCTTGCATAAATCATCAAACTGTTTGTTGCAATATTCTAGTCTGTTGTCAGTCCTTAGGCATTTTATCCTCTTCCCAGTTTGATTTTCTACCAGCATTTTCCAATCTTTGAAAGCTTGAAATGCATCACTCTTTTTCCTTAGAAATTGAATCCAGACTTGCTTTGAGTAATCATCTATGAAGCTGATAAAGTATTGACAACCTGATATGCTAGGTGTAGTGTTTTGTGATCCCCATAAATCTGAATGGATGTACTCTAAAGTACATTTTGAGGTGTGTTTTCCCTTCTGAAAGCTAAGTCTATGAGTCTTTCCCAACGCGCATGTTTCACAAAACCCCATAGCTTTCACATCTCCATTCTTTAGATAACTTTTCCTGACTAGTGTCTCCATTGATCGTTTTCTCATATGAGCTAGTCTTCGATGCCACCTAGTAGTTGTGTCAATAGTTACCTTGGCTATATTAACTTCTGTACTTATTACTTTTCCATCTAGGAAGTATAGTCCATTCTAGTATTTTCCAGACAGGAATTTATCACCGTTCTTTTTGTAGAACTGAATGTTGAAGTCCTTTCCTTGATAATAACACCCTAGTTCTTCCAGTTGGCCATATGATATTAGATTTCTGCTCATTTCTGGTACATATATCACACCATTTAAGGTAACTAAGTTACCTTCTTTGTTCTCAATCACAATATTGCCAATTCCTTTGACTGAGCAGTATGAATTGTTTCCCATGTAGACTTTGTTTCCTTCGAATTCTACTAGGTCTGTGATTAAATCCTTCCTCGGTGTTATGTGAAAGGTACAACCTGAGTCCATTACCCATTCCTCAGTTGTTGCAATTAGGCTTGCAGTGTAGGCTAAACCCTTTGAATCTTTTGACGCACAATTTGATGATTCCTTTCCTTTCCCATTCTTCTTTTGTGGACAATCACGTTTCCAGTGATTTTCATCTCCACATATCCAACAAGTCCTGATTTCTTCATTGTTCTGTTTTGGTCTTGACTTAGATCTACCTTTACTTTTTGATCTGCCTCTGTTCTTCCCCGTACTCTTTACATTTTTTTTGTCTGTCCTGCCTCTGCCATCAACAGTCAACCCTTCTGAATGTGTTTTCTTCCTTAATAACCCCTTTTGTCTTAGATTTGACTCCATTCCATAAGCTCCAGTTATTACATCATCCATAGTTAGAGTATCCTTGGCATTGCCGAACTGTAATGTGTGAGTAAGTGGATCATATTGAGGTGGTAGACTGTTTAACAATGCAATAGCTTGATCTTCGTCTTGAATAGTGACCTTTAGACTTTCTAAATCTTCCTATCAGCTTTAGGAACATATCAAGATTTTCTTCAATTGATTAGTCCTCATCCATTCGGTATAGAGAGAATTGCCTCTTTAGATAGATTCTGTTAGCTTTAGTCTTGGTTTGGTAATCTCGTTCTAGTGCTTTCCATTGCTTAAAAGCTGTAGTTTCATTCATTACCTTTCTCAATACCGAGTTAGATAAGCATTGTCCGAGCAGACTTCTTGCTCTCCGATCCTTTATTTCCCATTGAGGATCCTTTGACACTGGTTTGCCGATTTTGATTTCCTTCCCTGTTTCTTGGTCAGTTACAGATACTTCCTCCATTGGCCATGTTTCTTCATGATCTTTCTCAACTACTGTGAGAAGGCCATGAATCTCAAACTGTCCTAGCATTCGGTATTTCCATAATCCGAAATCCCCTTTGCCATCGAATTTCTCCACCTCAAACTTACCAGAGATGACTTCCATGCTTAAAACCTTCAACTTCTTTGACAAGTTTGTTGTTTTAAGACTTTCTTGGTATGCAAGTAAACACTAACGCCTTCTGTGATTTTCTTGCGAGGTACCGATCAATGCTTATGAACTTCAAATCCTCTTCACGTCTCCAAGAGGAGAAGACGAGAAACTGCAATAACTGTGCGAAACTTAAGTGTTTCTTTTCTTGTACTCCTTTCTCTATGAACTCTGAGCTTTATGCGGTTCTTCACTTTCTTGAACACAGGCTCTGATACCACTTGTTGTGCATAAGAAGCTCGTGAGATGTCTCAAAATTACTTGCGGATAAACCCTGAGTGATCTTGAGTTCAGATTTTAAGAGAATGAGTAAGTAATGAGCGAAGAAAGTAAGAGACACGGATTTATAGAGTTCCCCGTCGATTAAACCATCGACGAGTACATCTCTCTTCGGATTAGCTTCCGGAATCCACTATCGCACCTGGTAGTGAGTTTTTAGTTTCAGAGCAATGCTCTGTTACATGAATCGTGCCTCTCTCTCTCTCTCTATTGTTACGACTCTCGAACAGCACTCTCTCTCTTAAATGAAGAAGAAGACTCAATTCTCGTTGGGCCACATTTCGGTCCAGCAGAAGAGAAAACGAGCTTAAAGCAAAATGGGCCGATGTCGAACCTCAGACCCATTAGCAAATCAATTGCTTAATGAGCTAAGCGGCTCGGCCCACACTCAAATGAAACGACAAAACCTAACAGCCATAGATCTTGTTTAGGCCAATGATGCGGAAGAGCATACGAGCTTTCACGTGTGACAAGACTTACAAGAAGCATTCACACCCTTTACCAGTTTATATAATGAAATATGCAACAATTATATGCTTTCTTTTAGATCTTAGCTAATATGATTCAATCAAATTTTATATTATTTTACGTACTTCTAACCATAATAATCGAATGAGTCCAAGTAAACCAAAAGAACCGAAATAAATCAAACTGAAAAACTCAAAAAACTAGTAACTAACCGAAATTAACAAAAAATTTACAAAAAATTACGAATGTAACTGTAACTTATCAACATTTTTGGTTTAAACTGAGTCATATTATATCAACAAATATCTAACAAAAAATTGATATCCAAACCAAACATAATATAAATTTTATACATCAAAAACTATATCATCTGAACTGATTTGATCCAAATTGACTGAATGCCCATAACTATATAAAAGTATCGAATAAGAAATAGATGCTAGCCTATTTGCTTCTTGGAACGTGTGAGTTATACAGACTAGTCTTTTTTGAGGAAACCATGACACAAATGTGCCAGGAAGGTTAGGGGATGAGAAGCACAAATCCCTTTGGTGAGAAAAGCCAACAACGATCTTAGAGTCCACTTCAAGTCCCCCTCTCAGCTAGAGGAGCGGTACACGCACCAATGTTAATCATGAAGCCCCTTAACCATGTACCAACTAAATCACGCAAGACACCTCCAATGGTGACAAGGCCATGATTTCCCTTTAAGGCGCCATCAGTAATTAACCGCACCCAATCATCTTCTGGTGGATTCCAGAGTACCACCTTATTAATTCGTTTTCATGGACAATTTGGAATCTTGAGCTTTAGGTTGACATAATAAATTTCTTTGCTCAGATTCTTAATGAACATAACTCTATCTCATCATATACCATTCCCCAAACACGTATTTGTATCTCCATTTCCACCACCACATCGTTATTGCAAAGCGAGTAGACCACATAGAAGAATCGAAAACGCCGTGATCGCCAATATTTGAAAACAGCCAAGCTAGGGGCGACTTAGAAAACAAAACTCAGTGTGTTTTCCTTGTGGAACTAACCTTCACCACAAACTCTTCATTAGCATGACAATCTCAGAGCACATGGAGCATGGGTTCCTCTGCACCCCTGAAAAGAGAGCATGTACTTGACTCACACAAGTGACGTCTATGCCTTTCAGTATTTATGAGCAAGACCTGATGAACTCCTAGCCAAAGGAATAGTCTCATTCTTTTTGGAAATGAGAGCGTCCAATTAATCAAAAAATCTAGACATATCTGGTCTTGCCACATATTCTCGAGTGGCAAAACGATAGTCAGACGATATCTTGAATGAACCGTCACAAGAATACCTCCATGTAAATCTGTCTGATGCTCCTGAGACTTCATTAAGCACCAAGTAGTAAGCTGACGGTAATAGGGACATACAGGTCAATTAAGTGGCGCAACCAACCCACCCCCTCCTGTCATAGATCATTTACAAAAAGCTGAGATAGATATAATGGTCACCAACAATCAGTCCATAATTTGGTACATGTGTCGTCCCCAATAATTTAACTCAACCCGGCCAATATTACTTCACTCAACCCCAATTGTATACTCCTCCAGGTTGATGAACTAGAACATTTACTTAGCTCGCAACAACATGCCTAAAGACTATTTTCATCATGCAGCAAATGCCGCCCAAGTTTAGAAATTAAGGTTCGATTCATCTCTTTGGAAACCCAAATACCAAGTCCGCCATTCCGCTTAGAAGTACAAACTTTCTTCCAACTAAGAAGATGAATTTCCTCTTATATAATCCCCCTCCACACGCACATGGAATAGACTTATGAGACAACTGATCTAGTCAATGTAATACGACCAACAAAGCTTAGCGTATAGGCTTTCCAGGATGCAAGTTTCGAAGAAACTCTTTCTAGGATATAGCCATATATATTCTAATTGATACATTTTAGAGTACCGGCATCCCTAGGTACTTCCCTAAGTATTTGGTGGCAGCAATGCCACTTACTGCACTAATTTCATTCCCAAGTATTTCACTCACATTCTTCGGAAAAAAAATCTCAGATTTTTCAAGACTAACATTTTGCCATAAATCTTCGCAAAAATGCTTTAATATCTTACGGATAATATGAATCTAATCAACTGACGCTTCTAAAAATAGTATAAGATCATCCGCAAAGCAAACATGGGACAATTTAGGCCCCCCGCGAGCAAGAAAAATCGGTTTCCATTCGCCTGAACTTACCGTTGTATCAATGAAGTGACAAAGCCGTTCAAGACATAGCACAAAAAGGTATGGAGATAACGGGTCACCCTAGCGAAGGCCTTTAGCAAGCGTAAAGCATTATGTGACCTTAGCATTCCAAATAATTTTCATGGTTAGTTCAGAAACAGCTCTCATAATCCATGGAGACATGTCCCTTAGTAAGTTCAACGCCTTGATAGTGTCCTCCATAAAGTCCTAGCGAACAAGATCGTAAGCCTTTTCAAGGTCGAGGTTCAAAAGCATCCAACCTTTATATTCTGATCTACATCTTATAGAGTGGACAACCTCCTGCACCACAACAAAGTTGTCACTACTAAGACCCCCAAGTAAGAAACTAGATTGAGTTAGACCTATCAGCTTCATCATGACAATTTTCAAACTTAACACCATTGCCTTAGTGATGATCTTCAAAAGTACATTACACACAGATGGAACAAAAATTGACTAAGAGTCACGGGCTTCCCAACTTTTGGAATAAGAAATACAACACCATCATTAAGTCCACTCGGCAACTGACTAGAAGTGAAGAAGTTGAGAACAAATTGAGTAACCGAATGTCCCACCTCACTTCAACATTCTTGATTGAATATTGGTTAGAATCCATCCGGACTCGGAGCTTTAAACTTGCCCGTGCTACGAATTGCTTTCGAAACATCCTCCTGCATAAACGGTTTAACAAGATCCACCAAGTCTGATTCCTCTAAAAGAGGAAAACCCATAGCAAGTAGCTTTTCCACACTCTCCTCCACATCCTGTAAAGAATATAAACGTTTTTAAAAATCAATAGCCATGAGTTTGAGATCTGAACCCTCATAGACCCCAAACACCATCGTTGTTCTTGAGAGACGATATCTTATTGTGTCGACGGTGAATAATAGTCGACATGTGGAAGAAGGTTGTATTCTGATCTCCGAAGGTAATCCATTTTCCTCTGGATTTCTGAAACTAGAATATTTCTTCTTGTTTCAAAATCTCATCTAATTGTTTAACTAGGTTCTCCTCTATTTGCAATAGAGTGTCCATAGGAGATGAGTCTAATTCAGCTTGAATCCTTTTAATGGCTGACAACTCTTTGAAACTGATACAACGAATTTTAAGAGTTTTAACCCTATATCCTACTGCAAGTGTGATGTGTCTGCATTTTACCACATTTTAGGGGCATTATTTAGCATGTTTTGCATTCATACTTGCATTATTATCATTGTTTTAGGTTCTTTTAGGCATAATTTGCATACTTAGTGTCGGGCATTGCATACATTGCATAAAGGGTATTTTTAGGCACTTTTTGGAGTTTATCATGAAGTATTTCGGACTACAAGAAAACCTATGAATAATCGGCTGGCCTAAAGTTGAAGTTCAGGATGTGATCTAGAAGATTTGGCATATGTCCATGACACTCGACCATCACTTGGTCGAGTGGTTCTTCACACCAGAACGTTGACTTTTTCGTCACAGTTGACTTTTTGGGCTTCTTTGTGAAAAATGGTCATTAATACCCCTTTATGTAAAGAGGCAAACCCAATAATGTTCTAGCCTTTTTCCAATATTTTCTTTTCAATGAATTTTCCATTTCTCTTTTTAGGGAATTGATTTTCACTCAAATCTTTAATTTATGCAATTGATTTTCGATTCTAAGTTTAAGTTCTTCTTCATGAATTCTGAGTAAGTTAAATTAGGGTTCTTGAGGAGAGGGTGAGATTAGGGGAAAACTTAGGGATTTCCAGATTTGTTTATGTTTGATTAAGGTTTTAGATCTCTTTAATTTAAGTGTCCTTAATGCTTATTTCTTTCTGATCAATTGAAATATGATTACTTGGTGATTTCCCCCCGAGAGGCGTTTGGGGAATCGCTTGAACATGCTTAGGTTGAGATAACTTTTCCTAGCTCAAGAGATTGATTGTCTAGGGTGTTATTAGGCTTTGTAAGGTCCATACTTAACGCGTCTTGAACTTCTAATCGTTGGCGAGAGTCAAGTCGGGTTGTTGTTCAGGAGAGGTCCCATTGCATGAGAATGAATGTGATTACTTTGTGATTCCTTGCTTAGAGGTCATCTAAATAGGTTGGTAAACAAGTCTGGAACCCCTAGGAATACCCTAATCATTGATCCTTAACCTCGAGAACCCCTTTTCTCTATTGAATTTTCATGGATTCCTAGGGGTTGTTCTAATCGTTGGCGAGAGTCAAGTCGGGTTGTTCCTCGAGCTTAATCTCGAATACCCTAATCATTGATCAGTTTTAGGGGATTAACAAGGAAATCAAGGGTATGATGAAAAATCTATTCAGACAAAATCAGTTCCGCTCTCGACTAAGAAATAACAGTTGACTAACCTACTCTCGCAGCGATAATCACTATGCCTAGATCCTAGAGATCCTAACTCTCGTTGGTTCTGGGGATCTAACCATGCAGTATTGACGGTTTCTAAGTGTCCACAACCCAACCTAGCATCAACTCTTGTTGGTAGTGAAAGTGTTGCTTACTTAGAAAGGTTCTCGTTCTTATTAAACTTCTGTGATAATAAGCAACCTGAGATCATAGAACGTGATGATCAATCGAGGCTCGCAACCACCCCACGACCATGGAATTGACAACTTGCCAATTTTCATAGTTCGGATCATCGATGCTCGGCTTTACTAAGCTTCCATTGATAAAACCAGTCTTTCTTTCTGCTTGCAGCGCATTTAGCATTTCTAGAGACCACTCATTGTAGTTCCACCATTCAGCACAATCGGAGAAATTAGAGCTCTGGGATTGTCAGAGTTGGCCAAAGCATACGGCGACACCACCAGAATCGTCATCGGAACTGCTCCAGGAATCATTGTCCCTGCAACTTGTTCGGCCATTTCGATCGAGAATTAATCGCAATCTTTCAGCGGAAGCTACAGAGATTCTTCACGAGGCTCTGATACCATGTAAAGATCGATGAACAAGAATCAATTTCTGATAACCTTTGCGAAAAATTGCTTGCCGTTTACACTGTACAATCCCCAATATATATAACTATACATCAAACCGAAATTAAACCGGGGAAAACCAAACTAATTTACATAACCGGTCTAATCTACACAAACCAATTCGATCTTCAAAAACCGAGATTTTCTTCCAGCTCTTCTTACTCGCCTTCTTACTCGCCTTTCAGCTCTTCTCACTCGCATGTAAGGCAATAACCTTGTACGTCAAAAAATTCGCATCCGAAACATCTTCGGGATTACGGTGCCCACCTGCGTTTCCCCCACGAACCATCTCAACCCAAGAGCCAGGTTTCACAGAGTCGGGTGGATCCCCTGGCGGAGTTCCCTGATCATTAACCTCCGCCATAGCCATGTCTTCCACAATAGTTCTCAAAACTCTAGAATCACTTTTCGCTGTCACCGCTCACTATTCTCTTTTTCTATCAATTTTGCGTATTTTGATGCTCTCAATGTTAATCTGATGTGTAACCATTTAAAGAATTATTCTCTAATGGGCCCAGATAAAGCCCGGACTATCAATGTATTTTACGAAACGCTGTCATTTACCCATCGTTCTGCTAACAGCCTAAAACCCTTACCAAACGCGAAGTTCTAAGATTTTCCGAGCTCAATTCGTCGTCTTGAGTACTCGACAATCTCTTTCACCGGACATATCGATTCATTTTCTTCCAGGTACTCGAATCATCCATTTCGATTCAGACGCATAAGTCTCTAATTGCCGTTTTCAAATTTCGTTTCATTCATTTCCTTTTTTCTTTTCAAATAATCGATCTAATTAGCAATTCCTGATTCTGTCTCTCGATTCATGTTTTTAGTCCTTCTATGAGATTCCTGTTGAAAAGCGCGTTATTTTATTGTATTCACTATTAATTTTTACGGTAGACTGCATTTCTACTGTGAATCTTCCATATTGATCGTGGGTGACTGATTACTTTGGATCTGTTGGTTTAATCTTTTTTAAGGTTCTTCATATGCACTTAACTATCTTCAACTTCGATTGCTATACACATTCATCAATAACTAAATTCCCCAAAGACTACTTTGTTTCATTATTTTGTTTGAAAACTGATGCTACTTACGTGATTTATCTCTTCTCGCAAACTGGATATGATTTTGTTGAAAGTTGAATTATCCTATCAATGATGTATCAATACCTTAACTTTTTGTGTGTTTGTGATTATTTGCTAATTTTACAGAGAATTCTAGTTATATAGAAGAGAGAAAGGATGAGTGGTTTTAGAGCTTTTAAAGCTCAAGTGCCCATTATATGGAGCCAAAGCTTGTACATAACTTTAGTGAGAGGTCTCCCGGGAACAAGGAAGCTTCACAGGCGAACACTTGAGGCTATGGGACTTCGCAGATGCCATCGTACTGTATTGCACGATAACACATCATCCATTAGGGGAATGATTCAACAGGTTCTCTTTCTTTATGTTTTATCAAATTCCTAATTTTCATACTCCTCTCTCAGGTATAAATAATGCTGACTTAGAATTAAAATTTGTGATTTTGGTTAATGCTTCTACACAGGTTAAAAGGATGGTTGTTGTTGAAACAGAAGAGATGCACAATGCTCGTAAAGAAGCAGAAGCCAATCACAAAGCTTTGCGCCCGCCTCTTGTTGTCAGTCATTCAAGCCCTGCAGCAAATTCATCCAACATCTCTTGAACACTTTGACATGATGGTAAGTTCTTCTACAATCCAGGAAGTCATAAAGTAACTAGTCCTAGACTCTTGATAAGAATTGGTTGGTATCATTGTATTTTGTGGCTCTTATGTTATTATATACACTGAACCCTTGTGTATGCTCTCATTTTTTTGATCTTGAATCCATCATTTTGGTTATTTTCTGGTGGCCAGTGTTTCAAGATTTTGGTCAGTCCCTGAGTAATTAGTATCTATGATGGTTGGGTTAAACATTTATTTGATTTATAATCACAATTTGATGTATATGTTACAAAAAAAGCACACTATACAAAACATGCAAACTGCAAATCATAAGATGCATCAGTTGTTCATTGTTAAAGAATATCTGCAGGTGTGACCCAAAACATCTGACAATTCCAAGAGCTTGGATGGTTAAGTTTGGTGAGTTGCTTACTCTCCCATTCAAACATGCTCAAATTCTGCGGCCCTAGTCCTATACCCGGATCATTGCCATCAATGAAGTAAATGGAGTTGTCTATGTTGAATCCTTTAGATTCGGGTTCTTCTGCTAAAACCACTATACATCTACCTTGAGGGCTCAAGAACAAATCTTTTCCTGTCAAGCTACTCACCTTTGTCCAATCTTTCCTGTCTGAATTGAATTCGTAAATCTCGAAATAGGTTGTGAAATCACAATCGTCGTTAAGGTCTAGCTTCTTTAGAACCACCCACAGTCCATCAAATTCTGACTCTGCAAGGTATTTCCTGCAAGGGTCGTACCGAAAAGGCGAGGCAGCGCATAGAGGAATAGCTTTTGGATTTGGGTTGTTATGACTGATTCACAATGATATATATCTCCGGTTATGTCGATGGCAAAGAAGACGCCTTTGCAGAACTCAATATTATCAACTGAAGAGACAACATGAGCGGGTCCCAAATCTGTCCATTGTTTATCTCCGTGTTTACAAAAGGCTAGTTTTCGATCAGCGTGGTATATTACAAGCACAACCCAGTCACGGTCTAATAAACGTGATGAGAAGAGTGCTTTCTTTATGAAATACTTTAGGGCTTCAGAGTCTGGAAAAATTGCTTGAGACTGAAGCAACAGCTGAACATCTTTAAAAGATATCAATGGTGGCAGACAAGCAACGGTGTCACTAGTAAACGGCTTTTTTAAATGAACCTCAAACGGGAAAGAAACATTGACAGTCAACAATAACCCTAGCGTGCAGCGGCAAGCCCGTGTTTGTTGATTTTTTGAGAAACCCAAACTTTCCGAAGACAAAACATGAAACTGCTCTTCAATAGAAGAGAAATGGGAAACAAAGAGGAAAGGAACAAACTTACGACTGTACATGGCTAATGAAGAATCTCCGGGAGTAAATCCGACCACGACGAAGAAGATACAGCCATTTTCTACTTTAAGGGTACAGACTACAGAGGTATAAAATGTAAAATATACGCGCTTATAAAGTCAGGTGGAAACTTGGGACCCAAGGAAATGTGGGCTGCAAGTTTGTCCATATTCAGCAACTTGCGTTTAGTTTAAGCTACTTATTAACGCAATAAAAAAATTCGAAAGATCCATAAACAAGTCCATTAATAACAGGATACAATAACTTCAAGATTCACATAGACAATGACCCACAAGGTTTCTCAAAGAACTGGTCAAAGTAAAGCCTGCCAAATTATCCTAAAAGCCGATTCATGATAACCACTTATATTACAGTCTTGTAGAAAAACCATGAAAGACCACTAAAAGCAGAGCAAATTCAGACCACCAACACCACCAGTCTGATGGAGCATAGCGTCAATCTCATCTCCGTCTTCCATATCGAGCTGTCAAAAAGTTGGAGATTCTGGGTTTAGAATTTGATACAATTTTAGCAAACAGATACATAATTACAAGGAAGACAACGAAGAGAGTGAATTACCTCATCTGGAGTCTGCTCGGCACGGAGTCGACGCCCATCAAACAAGAAAGCAATTGAGTTGAAATCCACGGATTGACGGTCACAGTAAGCGTTCATCAGCTTCTTCAGCTGAGTGCTTCTCTTGATCCTAAAGAAGACTTCATTACCATCCTAAGTGTACATATCACATGTCAAGTATTAATGATTGGTTCTTTCAAGAGAGAGTATAATCAAGATTTTCTGCATATAATATCCTTATATTACAAAAGGTTTCAGTGAACAATTGGTCAATACTCAAAAGTTTTTCATACTCAATTGCCAAACCACTAATAGCTTTCATGAGCGTTCCAAGTTATAATTTGCTTTTAGCACTACAACAATTATAAGAACACATACAGAAGAGTTATCCGTTGGTAATCACTCTCACCCACACCCATACAAGAGTTTGGTCTGTACAAACGAGTTCTCTTTGCTACGATTATGACAAAACATGCTTAAAAATCCCAAATAACTGTTTTTTTGTTATTTAAAAAGAAAACCGTTTGAGCCACTTAAAAGTGACTCTTATACAATAATTACTCCATTTATAAACAATTCATAACCGAGCTTACCAATATAATGAAAACAGGAAATTGGGGAAAACCGTACGATGTTAAAAAGGGGATAACGGACATAACCAAACCCTAGAATTCAAGGCAATCGGAAGCATAAAAACCATGACGACACAGAATCGAAATTGAGAAGTGAAGAACCTGTCCCTTGACCTTGAGATTGATGTGAGCTCCTTGGTCGGGTTTCTTATCTTCTTCCTGAGTAGCAGACATCTTAGTATTAAAGGACAGGCGAGGGAAAGAAGAATTCCGATGTGAGAGAGATTCGCGGGTTTGAGAAAGAGACTAGGGCGAGAATGAAAAGACTCAAACTACTAACTGGGTCGTATCGGATTCTTCTTTCTCTTTATCCAATGGTTGAAATTCATTGTTTGCCTTTTCATCTGACGGTTGGGACACCGTATAATCCGTACATAAAAGGCTGCCATTTATATCCATTATTCGTAATGGGCTTTATCATATGGCCTTGTTACTACTTCATCAAGTTTAAACCCAATTTTAAATTTGTGTTTTCTTTTTCCTTCTTGAGAACTGAAAAGAATTGTTAATCTCGATAGCATCGCAACTTATCTTTATTTGATATCTCCATAGCCTGGTTAGCGAAACATTTTTGTTGCATTTAGGCTTCCATATTTTTGAGGATGTTCCTCACGTTGTTAATCAGTTTCTTTTAGAAGATTTGAGTGGGCTGACAATAATCTAGAGAAGTTGTGGTATGAGTTTGATTGGATAATTTGGGAGAGTTGTCTTTTGCTTTATCAACAAAAAAAAAGTATAAACAACGTTCCCTCTTAATTAATATGGGTGGGTATATTCTTAAAATACAACTTTTAAATAATTTTCAGTGAGTTTAGAGAAATCGTTGTGATTTTTTTTTTTTGTAGTTTCACAAAAAAAAACCATAATCTAATACTTTCAATGATACAAGAACTGCAAAACATATTTAAGAAAACTTATCAAACATATAGTCTTGATATTCTATTTTCGAGGAAAGAAACTCGAAATCGTGAATTTTTGGAACTAATTATTGGATAAATCTTAGGACATGTCTCCTCATAAGTTTATATTGATGATTTAACGCATGCGTGACAATTAATAAGTTATTAGGACCCTATTCATACTATTTTAATAAAAGTTATTTTTTGGGGTGATTTGATAGATTAAAGTGAAAGTAAGTGTTAATTATTTAAATAGAGCAAATGTTTGAAAATTACTATAATAGTTTTATTAATTTTATATATACCATTTTGCCCTTTTTTAATGAGTAAAAAAATATATTTACAAAAATGTCATTAGTAAAATCTGCCACGTAAGCGATCAACTCTACCCCACTAACGGAGTGCAACGAAATAGAGTTAAAGTGTGCTTAGTAGAGTTCACATGAATTAAAAATCGTGTATAGTAGAGTTAGAATTCCAGCGTAGTAGAGTTGATTTTTGCGCTTTAATCAACTCTACCACACTAACAGAGTGCAACGTAGTAGAGTTAAATTGTATTTAGTAGAGTTGACATGAATTAAGAGTTGTGTATAGTAGAGTTAGAATTCCAATGTAGTAGAGTTGATTTCGCGCATTAATCAACTCTACTACACTAGCGAAGTAGAGTTTAAGAACGTGTAGTATAGTTGAGTTGTGATAAAAATATGTGCATGATAGAGTTAAGAAGTTTAACTAGTGATAGAGTTAAAGTTTGTTTAGTAGAGTTATTGACCTTTATAGTAGAGTTGATTTTGAAAACCAAGCCTACGTCAGTTGTAGAGCTTATACTATGAATTTACCCCTGAGTTACTAGCTCATCTACCGCGCACCTAACGGATTCCTCCATAAGTGACACCATTGTAGCTATCTTGAAACTCTTTTGCTTCTTCCAAGGTCCTTCATTGTACTGTTTATTGGCTTTTTCTGTTTGGACAGATCAGATCATTTTGGTTTGTGAGAATTGGAGTTTTAAAGAAAGTCGATAGATTTTTTTGGTGGACCAGTACTACGGGTGTCAGATCATATGCATTGGTGAAAATTTAAGGCTCGATGAATTTTTGGATATGGTTTTTGCCAATTTTGGTTTGGATGAACAATGTCATGAGGTAAAATTGAGCTACATGCCAAATGTAGTCATTCATTCACTACCACAAGATACTCCCCCTGTAATTGTAAGTAACAAAAGACAATTGCAAGTGTTTGTGCAACAATTTTGTAAAGAAGCAATGCGTCTATGTGTCGAAATTTCCACTAGATCTCGTGTTTCATCGAGTTTCCCTGAAAAAGGTAACTGTAGTAACGGTAAAAGTAACTGTGACGAGAAATTTCATTGTAAGTGGCTGAACAATGATGTCTCGTATAATAGAGTTGACCCTTGTGTAGTAGAGTTGATCATTCGTCTAGTAGAGATATCCTTGTAGTAGAGTTGGTCAAAAGTGTGGTGTAGTTGATCCGCTGTTTAGTAAAGGTGGACCAAACAATGACCATATCCCACAAAATGTAAAACACAAAACTGACTATGCTGAGGACGAAGATGTGGAATTCAGATTCGACTGTTGCGATGATATGGATGCCGCAAGCTCGGATGATGAAGATTATATCAGTGTTCGAAGAAAATTGAAGGAAGAAGAGAAGAAAAACCTCTCGGAGAAAGCAATGGGGTTTGATTTGAATGCTGAGTATTTAGACATAGAAATGTCAGTAATAGCATTGGTTGTTGGAAAACGATACTTATCAAAAATAGAACTCATGACGAGGCTAAAGATTCTTTCTGTCTTACAGAGGTTTGACTTCGATGTTATGGCTTCATCGAAGACAGTGTTGGATGTGAAACGTTGGTTACCAAACTATCAGTGGAGAGTGCGAGCTTCACCTGTTGACGATAGTGGTTGTTTCTTTGTCTGGAAGTATATGGGAGAACATACTTGTTCTGTTACACAGAGATAGGTCGTTCACGACAAGCATCTACTGAAGTATTAAGAGGGTTATACATGGAATTCGTTGGTGGAATTGAGCCATCTGCTCTTCCTCGACACGTTGCTGATTCAATGAACAAGCGATTCGGTATAAATGTACAAACTTCATATAACGTAATTCGATATGGTGGAGTTAATATTACTTGTAGTAGAGTTAATTGTCGGTATGGTAAAGTTAATTTAGATGTAGTAGAGTTAATGTGGTAGTAGTAGAGTTAATCGCCCTTATAGTGGAGTTAATGTAGTCACGGTGGAGTATGGTTAGTATGTAGTAAAGTTAAATTCCTCGTAGTGGAGTTAAGGTGGAAGTAGTAGAGTTAATCCTCTTTGTAGTGGAGTTAATGTAGTCAGTTAAACTGGCATAATAGAGTTAGATGTCGGTATGGTATGGTGGAGTTAAGTTTTACGTGGTAGAGTTAATGTGGTAATAGTAGAGTTAAGTGTCTTTGTAGTAGAGTTTAATTTCCACATCTTTAGGGCCAACTTTGTGCTCTGTATCGCCTTCTATGTCTACACGATTCACAGGTTCAGGAGTTCGATGTGCTGGAGTTGTTTGACCTCCACCCTTATCCCCATTCTCAGCCTTTTTGTTCTCCAAGCTGTAAACAACAGGCTGCGCCCTGGTCTCCTCTAGCCTAAGAATCCTCTCAAGCATGAATGTATTATCTGAGGTGTTACGCTCCAACCTAACACGGTCAGCAAGCATGGACATGTTTTCCCTGGTTTCCAGCCTGGTTTCTTCTAGACGATATTGACGATCAGCAAATACATTGTGATCGTGTCTCATCCCTTCAAAGGCTTTGGTCAAACCTCTAAGAGTTTCAAGCAAAGCACTCGACTCCTCCTTCTGCTTTTTCTTTTTAACAACTATCACCACATCCTTCAAGGTAGTGGAGTCATCCATTTCTTTCTTGTGTTTTTTCTCTTATTTCTTATGTTTTTCTCTTCTTCCTTGTGTTCTTTGTTTTGTTTTTTCTCCTCTCCCTGAGGTTTTTTCTCCTTATGTTTGACCAAATACTTTTATTTTTTCTTCTCTTTGACTTTATTCACTTCCTCATTTAAATGAGCACTACACTTGCTTATCCTCTCCTCGACGTAAGCATTTGCCTTTCTCTTATTACTTATGTCCCAGATAGTTCATCTATACTAGAGATAAATATGTCTCCAAGCATTGCGTCCACTTTGGGATCTGCAATATCGTCTAGCCATAGAGACATTATCTCAAGTGGCTTTGTAGTCAGATACTTAAGACGTACCTGGTAGACGAGAAATCACAAAACTGTCAACTCTACTAAACCAGAAATCAACTCTACTAAACTACAAATGAACTCTACTAAACCAGAAATCAACTCTACTACACATAAATGAACTATACTAAATTGGACTCTACTAAAGTGAACTCTATTACACGTAAATTAACTCTACTACACATAAATGAACTATACTAAGCTGAGCTCTACTAAACTAAGCTATACTATACTTGTAAACACTGTACTTGAAACTTAACTCTACTATACGGTAAATAAACTCTATTAAGCATAAATGAACTATATTAATCACCTAATCCAACTCTACTATGAAAACAATTTACCTTTCCATCATGCGTGTTACGTTGCTCCAACTTCACAATTTCCTTGGTTTCAATGGCTTGTTTTTTTATTGGTCTCCATTGTAGAATGGGAACATCACCTTCTCTTTGGTCCCCAAATATGTCAGCTATTATAGGGATAAACTCAAATGCCTATATGTGAAGTGAGTGCACAAACCCATGTAGAGTGTAAGGGCCCTTTTTGTAGGCTGCACTTTTGATCGATTTAATCAGTTCATGAAACGCCACTCTTCCCCATGGATGGATCTCGAACTTCTCAAAATCTACAACCAACTTAGCAGAACTAGAAAGGATCCTACTATTTATGTGGCAACGATAAACCCCTACATGCAAAACCACTAGCAAGCCTACCATCATCCTCTTCTTGAAAGACCACGTTCTACATCTCCCCAACACCTCTTTCAACTCTACCCATGTAGGGCCTTCACCTACCCCTAAACCCATTTCTTCCCAAGGCTCTTTGTGGGCAAAGTCTGCTACATTAGCAGACTCGTCAAAGTTTACGCAATTAAGTTGTGTTATTTCTGCAAACTCGTGTAGAGAAAACCTCGTAGGCCGAGACTCAAACAACACCCACATCTCATACTTCTTCTTAATCACTAGTTGACACATCAACAAGTACTGTATATACCTCCCTATAAACGTGTAGTCGGAGTCTGCGAGCTTCAGAAAAACACATATGCAAGAGATCTCCTTTATGTCCACGTAAGCATCTTCACCAATACCCTTGATCATATTACTGATGTTTCTAAGATTACAGTAATGGTTAATGCTTCAGTTCTTCATCACCGGAAGACCATGGTGAAAAAGCTTCTCTGGGTACTTCTTATCAGCCATATCTAAAGATGAAAACAAACGATAAACTTTAAAAACCCAACTTCACTATACGCAAATAAACTCTACTACACCATAACATAAAAGGCTAATGAACTCTACTACATGGAATCCAACTCTACTACGCTACAACCTACCTCTACCAAACGTCAGACTAACTCTATTACACTTAGCCTATCTCTACTAGACTTCATCATAACTCTACTACATGGAATATAACTCTACTACACTACAACTTACCTCTACCAAACGTCAAACTAACTCTATTACACTACAACCTATCTATACTACACTTCACCCTAACTCTGCTACATAGAATCCAAATCTACCTCAATACAACCTAACTCTATCAAACGTCTAACTAACTCTACCACAGTACAACCTAACTCTACCAAACGTCAAACTAAATCTACTACACTACACCCTAACTCTACCAAACGTCAGACTAACTCTACTACAATACAACATAACTTTACCAAACGTCAAACTAACTCTACTACACTAATCCTATCTCTACCACACTTCACCCTAACTCTTTCAATCTAAACCTTCACAACTAGTTTCAAACTATATCACATTAGCAAGCCTGGGAGAAACTCTACTTGACAAACACACAAGAAGAAGATGATGAACAAAATCCCAAATGTCACAAAATCGACAAACCCAATGTCTACGTAAACAACAAACCCAAATGTCGCCGCGAAAAAGAAGAAAAAGGAGAAGAAGAGAAGAAGAAGACGATGATTTAGATGACGAAAAAAAGAAAGAGAGAAAAACGACGGTTAGGTTTCTTTCTTTTTTTTGTGAAATTTTTAACCAAAGAAGAAGAAAGAAGAAGAAGAAAGTTACGTTTTTGTTATAAAGGTGTAATCATAATTACACCCTTTACTCTTTTTTTGTTAGAGCAAAAACTGTTTTTGTAATAACGCTATACTTTTGCGTTATTTGCAATTCTTTCTAATTTTTTTGAATTATTGTTAAAATTTTTAAAATGTTCACAATTGGGAGGTTTTTTTGTGTACAAAGTAGATCGAGCATGAGTTGAAAATAAAAAATGTCTGGAAAAATATTGAAAGGATTGACATAAATAGTTGTAAATTTTTAGAATATGATTGTATGAATATATTATGTGTTGTATGGATGTTGCTACAATATGAATTTTGTTAAAATTATATTTTCCTAAAATAAATTATTATATTATTATATTATTTTATCGGGTATTTTTTTGACGGTTGAAAGTTGTACTATTATTAAAAATCTTAAGGATAAAAAATAATACATATTATAAAAAAAATAATATCATAATAGGTCTAACAATTATCCAAGAAAGATTAGCCCTAGGTTGGAAGAATCAAAATCCTGAGTGGTTACGCATCTGTCGCCATTCTCCTGTTCACAAAACTAACAAATGTGCTCCACTAAAATTAAAATAAGCACCATCAAACAGCATATAGGAATGCCGCCGATTTGCTATTCTGAAAACTCCAACGTCTTAAGATTCAGCTTTGTTGTTTTGAAATTTATCCATAGGCACTATGGTAGCACTTGAAGAAAAATTGTCAAAAGATAAATCAACCACCGATAAAATATCCTAAAAAAAGAGTCTCCGATGATGGTGAATCAAATAGAAAAATGAGTAAGTTTCAACACAAATAATAAAAATACACCAGATTTGAGACAAAAACAGAACCCTACTGATAGGGGTATGACGAAAGGAGTTGACACTGGTTCTATTGGAACTACCATCCAAACTTAGTCTAAAAGGCTATTAACATATTTGTAATTTTTTTTTTTGTCAACGGCAAATTATATTGGGCCACAATTGGTCGGCCCAATAGTCAAATTCCTACATAATGTAGGTGGGGGGACTCGATCCCTGGTTGTGCAAATGAGCTGCCTTATGTGGAATTACCGTCTGCTACTAGGCTATGAGCCATTTGCACATATTTGTAATTTTAAAAAATATAAAAATAATTTTTTTTCTGCGTGCATAGTATTAATTAGATATTGTAGGTTTGGTATATGGAATAGTCATATTTGTGATTTATAATAGAATCATCCATTTGTTACCACTTTATCAAATTATATAAATAATGCACTTATAAATAATACAACATTTAACTTATTAAGAGTTGCTAAGTGGTAATAAATTGGTTTTGAATGTGTGGTCTTTGTTCACATCTTCAATTTATCATATATACAGTATTTTTGCTTTTTCAATTGGCTTGAAAGAGAAAGTATTGGACATCATTAGTGATTTGGAAATGAATAAATTTTTTTTTATCTCTTGTGGAGTTTGTTTCATAATTTATACTCAATTTAACTTTTTTAATGATTCGTTGAAATGAGATTATTTTTATTCCTTTTCTTTTTTTCTTATATTTTTCGTTTCGAAGAATATTATATTTTATACCAAAACATGGTCAATATAATTTTATTTTTTAATAAAAAATTTGAGGATTCAAAGCAAATGTATTTGTAAGCTTCTGATTAAAGTGTTTTAAGAATAATAGTCAACTTTTGGTTTAAAATTAGAGTAATTTCAAAAAATGTTTCTTTGAAAATGTATTTCTTAAATGAAGTTTATTTCCTTTGAAAATGAATCAAAGCAGATGAGTCTTTTAAAAGAAATTTTGGTTTAAAGAGTATTCTTGAAATTCTCTCTTAAAATTATTGTCCGTATACAATTATTAGATTTTTATATTATTGTTAAAGTTATTGTATGTTGTTCTTTTTGAAAATGTAAAAAGGAAGATTATTACAAATACATTATCCGTATAAAATTACAAATTAACTTCAACCAATCATCTAAAAGGTAGAACAACTTAAAAAAAAATATGTTCTATGTTTATTTTTATTAAAATATCTATATATTAAAACGGAGATCCATTTCTCTAAACAATCTCTATTTGTAAAATATTACAAAAACAATCTTACAAAAATTAATTTCAGGTCCTTAAACAACTGTTTTATTTTTGGGAAAAAAAATTAACCTACCCCACGATCAACAACTGCTCACGTCCCAATTTTTCCTCACCACTTTCACCTCCACTACAGTGTAACATTTTCCTATTTTTCCGTAAACAATACTCTATTTTGCAATTCCTATAATTGATGTTTAAGAAATTCTTCACAACTTCAAAAATGTTATATATTCTTCATCAGATCCTCGAATCGTGGATCCATGCTTCTGGAAATCTCTTCAATCGAATCGTCGTGATTATTGAAGAAGAGAGATTCGAAAAAGCGTCGAAACGATGTTTACGTACTCGATAGGATCTGGAAACTTCTAACGGAGATTGAAGATCTTCACATTTTGATGGATCCATAATGTTTTCTCAAATTGAATAAGCAGATACAAATCAAATCCACATGGAAAAATGATGCGTTCTGTTTTAGATCCAAAGTGCACAAATCAATTGCACATGATCCAAAGTGCCCTAATGTTTCAAGTGTGGGTTTGCATTCCCTTGCTCAGAAGTGCACTTTTCTTAAATCTCTGGATTTACAGGTAAATTTAAAGCTCTTATGTTTGAGATATATATTGACTACACTTGGTCCTTTTGAGTGAAAATATATAAAGGAGGTCGATGTCTTTTTCAGCTATCAATCTGTTCTTGTGGAGGCTATAACAAATGTATTAGGAATTTTTTATCCTGATCGAGAGCCTCGAGAAGTTCATTCGAAGAGAAGCTCAAGAGTGTTCCTTGGAGAGCGATGGGAACGATGATTCAGACTCAGAGGAAGACTTCCCAGGTTCTAGAGTTGTTATTGGTCCCAACGGAAGCATGTACACAATGGGAGTTCCTCTTCTCTTAGAGTACATAGATTTGAACAGACGGATCATGGAAATGAACACTTCGTCTGATCACAAAAACCACCATCCTTTTGACGCATCATCAGACTCCTCTGTATCTGAAGCCGAGCAAAGCCTGGAGAGAGAGTTATCATTCATTCACAAAGCCAAAGAATCGGGCATGGCGATATAAGAGCAAGAAAAGATTCATGGTTCATCAAAAAGTTAGTCATAAATTACTTCTATGCATGAAAAACTGCAGGAGATGAATTGCAAATCTGAGTGTGCCTTAGTCACATCTGATGCAGGTCGGTATGACATACATGGTATGATCTTCTTCTTTCTTCTTTCAAATGTAGTTTTGTTTTCATGTCCATAAATTTTTTTTGTATGTTGCGTCGATCTTTTGTCATTGTTGTGAAGAATCAGAGTATTTGACTACTTCAATCTATAGAGAATCTAGCAGAGAAAAAAAAAATTGAGCCTGTTATTGATTTCAGGAATATTATATCTTTTCCATAGATCTCATTTTTGTGCAATTTCTTAAGAATCTGAAAAATCTTTTGACAATGAATTTTTGTGCAATTATGATATTTATAATTTATTTAACCCGTGCAACGCGTGTATCCTAGTATATATATAAAAAGACAACTCAGTCCATAATGTACGCTTTCCACATTCGAATAAATCTGGTTATATAATAAACCAACATAAAAATAGTTCTAAGACTACATATGCAAATAAAAACCGTTTATAACAATCATTTAATCAAACATTTAAATAGCTTAAACGGAAAAAGGGACATTTTGTGTGATATCGAATAACTGGTAATTTATTAATATGGTAACTGTTGGACCTTGCATTTTTATTTAGTAGAATGGTCTCATCTTTTTTTTTCACAAATTAGATTTTCTTAAAACCAGGATCTATGTTCTTAAGTAGAACAACTTATAGTGAACATAATTTTTGATTTAGGAAAGAAGAATTTTTATGTTTTTTGTGAAAGCTGATTTGTAGTTTAATTTTAATGAATTTTTGTATGGATAGTCGTTTTCCAAAATTTTATTATTTATATATTATCATATTATTTAAAGAATAATAAAAATACTAAAATTTAGTTGACATTTCAGTAAATAATCTAATCGCTACTTCCTTAGTTTCTTTACTATCAATTAAGAGCCTAAGAAGATAGACTGAGAAAAAGTGGCCCGTAAATTTTACCCTCTTTCACTTTGTTCACCAGCTTATATGTGGACCGTCTTCTGCGCTTCATGGGCCATAATGGGCTGAATCGAAGTGCTGGTCCATGAGCCGAAGAAGACAGTTGATTAGTCTTCATTTGGGCTGCGATTGGGTCTTCTGATGGACTGCGACTTGGGCCATTTTGATTGATCTTCTTCTTCTTCTATTTCCTGAAAGAGTAATTGAACCTTTTTGGGTCAAATGTGGGAGGAAGAAGAAAGATGTCAGAGTGTGGGTCAGAGTGTGGATGGTGTGGGAGTTTCTCGATCATAAGGGGCAAGAGAATGGACCATAGAAGGTGTGAGAAAAGTTACCCTGAGTAGAAGAGAAGTGTGTGAGAAGAGAGAGTCTTGCTCTTGCTTCATACTTCTTGTTCTTGTATCTCTAGGAGTGTTGTAACTTGTTCTTGAGATTAGTGGATTCACATCCATGAGCTCAGCTCACCGAGACGTATCAAGGAGGCAATATTCTTGGGAACTCGCAAATCCTTGAGTCTTCGTACACATAAGTTTCACACCTACATCAAAACATATTCAATCCCATTAGTAAACAAAAGGCAAGTACAAAGAGATTACACAACATTATCTTAACCCAAAACAGATCCTGAAGAATGAAAACCAAAATATCTACACGTTTCACGATTCATCCAAGACATGGCACGATTGTTAACCCTAATTAGCTAGTGAGAAGCACTGATCACTTGAACAATGTTACTGACAGTGTGTAGATAAATTAGTTGCTTCTATGATTGTATTACGTAAACGTTATTGATAGAGAACGTGTAGTTAAAAAGAAAGAGTAAGTTTGTTTCAAAAAGAAAAGTGCGTAGTTACTGATGTCTGGTTGAAATGTTTAAGAACATTAATCTTGTTTTATTATACAAACACCTATATACTTTATGAAATCTATTCTCCAAAAACCTACAACTAATTTCTTTTTGTCAACTAATATTACTTTAAAACAACTAAGACGTACGATTCATTATACCAAGTAAAATTACTAATTAAGTACAAATTAAAAGAATATTTTACAACTATTTTTTGTAATACTTTATGTGGGTGACACGGTAGATGAGAAATGAAGGATAGATTCCTTTAGATCAAAAAGATGATGAAACTCATTAACAAACTCCAACTAAATTTAACGACAATATATTAAAGACTCATGTTGCCATTATCTACTTTTAATGACCTAACACTTGGTAGATAAACCCTAGAATACATTTCACAGGAACAGGAAATGTGAGTGATAGCTGTTTAAAATACTTTACGGTTGATTATCATTAAAAATGGCTATAACTAACTTAAATTCAAAAAGAGATATTTTGGTTTGGAAGGATCATTTCAAGTAATAAGGGTTTTGAGTCTTGACACCAATAGTTTGGCAATTATTTTGTATATCCTATTGCAACAAGAGATTGTCCGATAATCACTAATTACCGTGGCTTCAGGAAATTTTGGAATTAGCGTCAGGATAGTGGAGTTAATTGATGCAGGCATGAAATGATAAGAGAATAATCTCTGGATAGAAGTTATCACTTCTTGGCCATCGAAACTCCAAGCAGCGACATAGAACTTGGAGGTAAGTCCATCTGGACCTATACTTTTGTTTGGGTTCCGTCTAAATAGAACTTTGGTTATTTCTTCCGCAGATGGTAGAGTGGCAATAGCCTGTTGCTGAGTAGTAGTACAGACAAAAGTAGTTGAAGACATGAAAACAGTTAATGGCAGAACACGTGATGAGCTGGGTGGGCCTAGGATGTTGGTAAAGTGATTCACAGCTAGCACGCCCATCGCCTCTCGACACGATGTGACCAGTCCGTCCTGATTACCAAGTAAGTGGATTGAATTTGCAGCGTTTCTGAACTTTGTAACTCTATGAAAGTAGCTCGTGTTTTGATCTCCAGCCCATAACCAGTTGATTCTTGATCTCTGTTTGAAATATTGCTCTTCGATTCCTTGCAGGTGAGTGATATGCCGTGGCGGTGTTATGTGTGAAAACGTAACAGAGACAAAGCCATGACAGTCGCAGGTACGAATGGCAAAGACTCCTTCTTGAAAATGGACTATATTAACAAACAGGTTTGATTCCACAAAGAATTAGGTTTTTATTAAGAACTTCTTTTTACAAAAGACAATTCTAAAGATCAATTCTTCTAAAAACCAATCGATCCTAAAAATTACTTCTACAATTCGATAACCTAGAAGCAATATCTCAAAAGCTGATCTCTAAAACTACAATTCTTAAAAACTGAATTACATTTCGAGATCTCTTTTATAGATGAAGAGTTCTTTTTATCTGTTTCCTAATTTTTAGGTATCCAACTAAAAATCCTCTTCTTGGAATATGCTGATAAGATTCCTTCTTGATAATCCTTATCACATATTTGAAATTCAAACTTCAGAAACTTCTGATCCCGACCTTCTCGCTTGTCTTCAACCGCTCGAGCCATGTGATCTTCAGCGAATCTTCAATTTCCCCTTTTTTGACTTGAGTTGATAGTAAGCAAACACCTGCATTTTCAAACACTTGACAATACTTGTTGTCTCCAACAACAATACAACAATTACCAGAATAACAAAATAACCTTCAAATAGAAACGATCATAAATCCATGTTCCACAACATCTCTAAAGAGGTGCAGACATTCATCAAGCCGATGATTAACATTATAAGTTCTACAGGAAATGAAATGCCACAGGTTGGCCAAAAGATCTAGAGCTAAACAGTAGCTCCCCCTAAATTCTATGTGCTCCCCCTTAATCAGACACATCAAAATTTTCTTGGTCCGTCTCCTGACTCTTTACTCCCCCTGCTTAACATCACACAAGTCAAAAAAACAACTCTGAATTTACCACTAACAAGCAGAATGAGAAATCTAACCTTTGAGTGCCTTCTTGCACAAGTGTGTGATCTCTTCAGACATTACCAAAATCGTTTCCAGAAGCTCCTTAGATGTATACGTTTCTTCTTCCACAGGCGCCTTAGCTTTTCCTTTCTGTTTCCTATCTTTCGTCATGTTACCAGAGACAAATGGAACTGGTGCAGGCACTGCACGTTGCTTTGCTAGCAGACGAGTGAGCAGAGATGGGTACAGAAGGTAGAGTTTCGATTTGGAGTCTCTTGTAGACGCAGCAACCTTCTTGATTTGGCTGAATATCACTTTGCCGATATTCAATTCTGGTTCCGATCCTATACGCCAATTGTAGTCTCAGTAGACTGACATACCCTTCATTCGATGTGGGAAGCCAATTCGTAAAACAAAATGTGTACAGCTGTGCGTACAACTGCCCCAGATGCACCTTTTTGACCCTGTTCAGATTCTTGATAGCTCCTTCAGTGACAGTTTCAGCTATATCCTCCGACAGAACTTCAAGCTTTTGAGGATTGGAGCGATCCGTCACATTTGGTGACTCTAACACCTCATTGATCTTCTTGGGTGAAATCACGTACTTATGACCTCTCATATACACTGTCCAAGACTCACTTTCTTGATCGAAATAAGGCATGTTTGCCCACAACTCAAAAAGAACGTCAGTAGAATAATTAACTACAGATTCTAATGACCTTAACAGACCCACATCCTTAAGAAGTTGAACTAACTCCGACTCCTGCTCATCAAATGTATACGCACATTCCACTATAAATCGTTCGTTTGAAGATGAATAGAGCTTGTACATGCGGTATGCGTCTGCGGTGCTGAAAGTTCTTTGATCGAACTCAGGAGTTATCGATTATGAGTGAGAGAACTCTCCTGTTCTGGCTATGCGACAGGACTTGCGGTTCTCTGAGACCACCGAATCATCAAGGTGACGCTTGAGGCTCCCCCGTGATACCTTGGCTCCGGGTATGGTACTTTTAGTACCGTGACTCAAAGAGTCCTGATTCCTCTTAGCCTTCACCTTGTCTTCCTGAATGGGAGACGGTGACTCCAGATCTGCAGAATCTTGAGGGGGATCCCTCTGTTTGCTCCCTTACTGTTTGGGAGTTTGCATGTGACGCTTCGTCTTCGTAATTGAACTCCCAAGCCATTTTGAGTTCATCACGTTCTTGATTGATTGTCGCCTTGGTTTCTTTCGGGTTCACCGACAGCCTCAACCCCTTGGGTTGATAGACCACCATCTCCCTTTCTTGGTTTGTCACATACTCGACAATGTTTTGCAGTGAAAACCTTGCTACTGATGCATTCTCCATCTTGAATCTCAGATTTTCGAAACCTAGGGTTTTCTTTTCTCTCTTCGTTGAAGGCTGATTTGATTTTGTCTGTTGAGACTGTTGATTTTCCCTTCAATATTGTGATATATATATATCCTCTTGAATGGGCCTGAAAAAAAACGAACATACGGCCCCTTTTCCTTTTTCCAATTCTTCCGAATCGGGTAATTAATACATTCATTGAATCGATTTCACACAAACTATCGATTCACATTCGAGGTTTAAATCCATTCGTTTCTCTTATTCATTGAACCGAGTGACCCAAATTAATCTTGACATGATGAGCACTAAAAATAAGATTCATTGTATGTACTCCTTTTTTTGTATTCCTCTCATAACTTTCGTCTTGTCATACACAAGCTGTTTCAGCTAGCGGAAGTCCGAGATTACCCAACATACCCCTACTCAGCAAGACATGCAATCAAGTTTAAGATGTGATGACTAGACTTTCATACCATCATACCTTTATCACTCAGCTTCAACAATATCAAAAAAATCAAGGCGATCAGACAGCTGGAATTTCCTTTGGAGAGTCCCTTTTTTTTTATTGTATTTGTCAACTTCGCACTCAACATGCAACAAGTCAGAGCTTTTGGCTAGTCACTAGCCCCTTTTTTTATTATTATTATCGACACAGTGTTGTATCAGAGCATCACTTGACTTCTCAGCTTACTGATACAACGACTCTCCTCAGCTCTTTGACCTCCTAGATCTTACCTTGATAAATCAACAACCTGATATTCACTGTGACGGTATGATGGGCAGCTATTTTTCATCAACTCAATTAATCTTGATATCTGTCTACCCTCTTTCAGGTGTTTGCTAGCTTTTCTCAGATTCAACTGCTTACAACCTTTGCTCCATAGACACTTCCTTTTTTTTTTCTTTTTTTTTTAGAAAAACAGTATTTTCACTAACATTCAAAGACTCCAATCGCTATTCGTAATTGAATGAAATGATTGAAGCACAGTGGTTTAGTAAACAAATCAGCTAATTGATTTTCAGTGCCCACATGTTCAAGCTTGATCAGTTTCTCCTCAACAAGTTCTCGAATAAAATGATGACGAGTGTCAATATGTTTGGTTCGAGAGTGTTGAACTGGATTCTTAGCAATACAAATAGCACTCTAATTGTCACAAAAAAAAAGTAATGGTTTCGAGTCCATACCATAATCAGCAGCCATTTGTTTCATCCATAGGAGTTCAGTACAGCATTTTCCCATTGCAATGTATTCTGCCTCTGCAGTAGATAGTGACACACAATTTTGTTTCTTATTGAACCATGCAATAAGGTTATTTCCCATAAAGAAACAGCCACCACTTGTGCTTTTCCGATCATCTATGCTTCCTGTTCAGTCTGCGTCACAATACCCTACAAGGCTCACAATAGTATCTTTAGTAAAAAAGATGCAAAGCTTGTAAGATCCATTTACATACCTGAGTATACGTTTGGCTGCAGTAAGATGACTCTCTTTGGGTTCAGCTTGGTATCTTGCACAAAGACCAACCAACAAACTCAAGTCTGGACGACTTACTGTGAGATAAAGCAGCCCTCCGATTAAGCTTCTGTAAGCCGTTATGTCAACTGGTTTTCCCATCTCGTCTCTTGACAACTTCTCGTTTGATCCCATCGGAGTTTTAGCAGACTTGCTGTTTTCCATGCCGAACTTCTTTACCAAGTTTTTTGCATAAGTACTTTGATTCACGAATATCCCTTCAGACGTTTGTTTGACTTGAAGACCTAAAAAATAAGTAAGTTCTCCGTTCATACTCATTTCGAACTCTTGAGTCATCACCTTGACAAACTTGTCAACCATTTGTTGTCTGGTTGAGCCGAAGATAATGTCATCGACGTAGATTTGCACCACAATGGATCTTTCTTCACTTTTGAGAGTGAACAGTGTCTTGTCAACAATGCCTCGCACATATTGATTATCAACCAGAAAAGTTGCTAAACTCTCATACCATGCCCTAGGTGCTTGTTTGAGCCCATACAAAGCTTTGTTTAGCTTGTAAACATGATTTGGATGCTTAGAATCCTAGAAGCCTTTTTGTTGTTCCACATACATCTCCTCTTGTAGATTTCCGTTCAAAAATGCACTCTTGATATCCATCTGATAGAGCTTGAAACCCATTTCGCATGCCATTCCAAAAAAAAACCGAATCGATTCTAGTCGAGCAACTGGTGCAAAGGTTTCTTCAAAATCAACTCCTTCGACTTGTGAATAGCCTTGTGCAACTAACCGAGACTTATTTCTGATAACATTCCCCTCTTTGTCTATCTTGTTTTTAAAGATCCACTTTGTTCCAACAACATTTACTTTGTCCGGCCTTGAACAAGTATCCAAACATTCAGCCTTGAGAAGTTTGATAGTTCCTCTTGCATATATGAGATCCAGAAATCATCAGTAATCGCCTCTTTGTAGGTCTTAGGCTCAATCTTGGATACGAAGCAGATTTTATCAACTATATCCACAAGACCTTGACGTTGTGTCATGAAAGAACAAAAGCTTGTTATTGTGCTTCCAGCAAGCTGCTTAAAGTTGATTTGCTTCCCACGAGTGATTCTCTCCCCCTGAATCTCTCCTATGACATCTGTAAGTGAGTGATTCCTATGCACTTGTGGGGTTGTTGTTGTCACGAATTCTCTTGTGTTTGCGTCGTGATCATCTGCGTCAATATCAGAGTTCCGATTGCTTTCACTGAAATCATCAAGGGTTAAACAGAACGTAGATGAATCATCGAAAACAACATTCATTGTTTCTTGCACAGTAGACGTTCGTTTGTTGTATACACAAAAAGTTGTACTTGATCTTGAATAACTAAGAAAAACCCCTTCATCACTCCGTGAGTCAAATTTCCCCAAGTGATCTTTATCATTGAGTATGTACCATATACACCCAAACACATGAAAGTAGTGAACTGTTGGTGTTTTTCCTTTCCAAAGCTCATAGGATGTCTTGTTGGTCCCTTTTCTTACATACACTCTATTGATAATGTAGCATGCGGTGTTGACAGCTTCAGCCCAGAACAATTTCGATACGTTGCTTCCATATAACATCGCCCTTGCCATTTCTTGCAAAGTTATGTTCTTCCTCTCTACTACACCATTTTGTTGAGGTGTTCTCGGAGCTGAGAATTGATGCGCAATTCCTTGTTCTGAACAAATTTTCTTGAAGATGTCATTTTCAAATTCTCCACCATGATCACTGCGAATGTGTTTAATGCCTTCACGTTCGTTCTTCAATTGAAGGGCTAACAACCTGAAGCTCTCAAATGTATCGCTTTTCTCTCTAATGAATCTGACCCATGTGTAACGACAGAAGTCATCAACAATCACCAAAATATATCTTTTTCCTGCTAGACTCTCAACTTGAATGGGACCCATTAGATCCATATGGACAAGTTCAAGTGCATGTTTAGACCTTACATCTGGTACAAACTTGTGTTGGGTTTTCACTTGTTTTCCCGAGTTGCGGGGTCCACATACAAACTCATGATTTGCTTTAAGCTTAGGCAATCCTCTGATGATTTCCTTAGAAGCTAGTTCAGCCATTGTTTTAAAATTCATATGTCCAAGACGTTAATGCCAAATCCGAGTTTCACTCTCTGATCTTGATGTCATGCACCGAGTGCCTGGAACCCACATGTAGCAATCATTTGCTGTTCGAACACCTTCTAGATGAACCAATCCGCGACTATCAAAGGCTTGACAGGTCGTTCTTGTGAATGTAACGTCGAGTCCAGTATCACACAGTTGACTAGTACTAATCAGATTAACTTTCAGTCCATCGACTAAATACACATCTGTCAACTTAGGATACATAGCATTTATAGTTTGACCTTTGGCTCGAATTTTTCCTTTTGCTCCATCACCAAAAGTCACTCTGCCAGTCTTGACATTTTCCAGTCCCTGTAACGTTCCTTCTTCTCCTGTCATGTGCTTCAAGCAACCACTGTCAAAATACCATGTTCCTTTAGAGGTGATGCCGTCAATTTGTCTATCAGTAGTAAAGGCCACTCTACTGTAGAGATTTACCCGTTTTACCAACATTTGTTGTCTATTTTCTCCATTGCAGGTAAATTTTTGTTGTCTCCTGATTTGCTGAATCCGTTGATACCATAGGCGGCATTGAGACTTTATGTGACCTTGGTTTCCGTAGTAACAGCAGTGAATCGCTCTCCTCCATCTTGATTGATGGTGAACACTTATCTGTCTCTCTCATCCGAGGCCTGATCTTGATTGTGACTCTTTTGAGTATTGATCATGATTTCCCTTCTGTCCATGGTTAATGTTGACAGATCTGTTTGAAGCTCGAACAAATTTGTGTTCAACGACAGCGGCACCTTTGTATCCAAGACCTTGATAGTCCTTGTCAGTTCTTCCAATCGTCAAGAGATAGTCAAGATATTTGGTGCCTTTGGACAGCATTCTAATTTGTTTCATCTGTTCAGATAGTTGTCGTTCAAGTTCAGAATTTCTACTCATTGTATCCGTCAGTTCCTTCTCAGCTTTAGCTAGTTGATTTTCAAACAACTATTTTTCTGCTATCAAGCGCACGTTTTCTTGCTTTGTATCGACCAACGATTTGACAAGCAATTTGATTTGACCATGAGGCAACATGTCTAGTTCATCTTCAGAGTCTGTCTCTACCATATCCTTTTCTACATTGCCCATAAGCTGAGTATCATCCCTGTGAGTGATTGGGTTCTTTTGACATTCACCCGTTAGATCAACTGTTTGTTCAATTGATTGTTCTATGTTTTCTTCCTCATGATCTTCGAGGTTGACAATACCAATTCGAGCAACAAAGTGATTCAGTATATCACTCCCATCTTCATTGTCAGAATCTGACTCACTCATCGATGTATACGCCGACTTCCCGTTCACTCGAGTGGTACACTCATTTTTGGTGTGTCCATATCCTTTGCATTCATAGCATCGAATCGTCATTTTTCTCTTGGTTGTAGGACATTCGGCCTTGAACTGTCCGTACCCTTGACACTCGAGACATTGCTTATCAGATTTGCGATTGTCTCTGTCTGATGAGACCTTGACAGAGGTTTGATACTCTCTTCTTTGTCCTCTCTCAGCTTTTCTCAAAAAACGTTTGACTATCAGACCAACTTTTTCTAAGTCATCCGAAACTTCCTTTTCATTTGATTCTTTTTCTGTAACTAGAGCTATACTCTTGCCTTTGTTTGTCAGTCTGGGAGCTAATTGCAATTCATACGCTTGCATCATCCCTACTACTTGATCGAATTTGAGAGTATCCGAGTTTTGGGATACCTCAATAGCTGACCTATGTCCATGAAACTTCGAGGGAAGGCATCTTAGAAATTTCTTCACCAATTTCTTATCTTTGTATGTCTTTCCTAGAATCAGAGCTTCATGTGCAAGAGACGACAATTTACTACTGAACTCAGCAATAGTTTCTTCCTCTTGCATGGTCATATTTTCGAACTGAGATGCGAGAATGTCAATACATGTTCTTTTAACACTGCTCGTTCCTTCAAAACCGACTTGAAGAATACCCCATGCTTCTTTCGCACTTGTACATCCTTGTACCCTTTTAAACTGATTACTATGAAGTGAACTGAAAATAGCTGATAAGGCCTTAGAGTTCCATTTTGCATCAGCTTTTTCTTCAGCCGACCATTGTCTCCTGGGTTTTGGTTTGAGTGTCCCATCTTCGTCTCTGATCGTTGGCGGTTCCCATCCTTCTTCAACAGAAAGCCACGCATCTGAGTCTATTCCCTGAATGTTTTGTGCCATTTGGACTTTTCAGTGTCCATAGTTATCTGGATCCAGCTTGAGCGTTTTAGCTACTACCACCAGCTGTTGTTGTGGATTTTCCATTTTGTTCTCCAGGATCGAACACCTGAAACAATTAACAAAGTTATGCGGTGACCCACTCTGATACCAATTGAAAATTGACTATATTAACAAACAGCTTTGATTCCACAAAGAATTATGTTTTTATTAAGAATTCCTTTTTACAAAAGACATTTCTAAAGATCAATTCTTCAAGCAAACAATCGATCCTAAAAACTACTTCTACAATTCGATAACCTAGAAGCAATATCTCAAAAGCTGATCTCTAAAACTACAATCCTTAAAATCCTTAAAAACTGAATTACATTTCGAGATCTCTTTTATAGGTGAAGAGCTCTTTTTATCTGTTTCCTAATTTTTAGGAATCCAACTAAAAATCCTTTTCTTGGAATATGCTGATAAGATTCCATCTTGATAATCCTTATCACATATTTGAAATTCAAACTTCAGAAGCTTCTGATCCCGACCTTCTCGCTTGTCTTCAACCGCTCGAGCCATGTGATATTTAGCGAATCTTCACTTCTCTGGAGGAAGGTTGCAGATTAAAGAACGAAGTCTAAAAGACTCTATTTCGTCTAGAGGCTTAGCAATTGAAGGTGAAGAAAATAAAGACTCCAATACATGCATAGACTTTGGGATAGAAGATGAGAAGAAAGACTTGGACTGAGAGAAGGTTCGAGTTATAAGAGGAGAAGAAATACTTGGATTGGGAGAGAAGGTTCTCTTTCTTCTCCACCGAAGATTTGTAACAGAATTGCGAAAGCTGAACGCAAGAGGAGCAGATTCGAAAACTTATTCTTGAATTTGTTTATTTCTGTCTTGAGAGATTCTGTTAGAGATTCTAGATGATAACATGATTTTTCACTCAAACACTGATCGAATATCTCAATGCATTATCATAGTCATTGTAATACAAAGGGTGTCAATCCAAATGGGTGAGATGCTAGCAATTAAGATGTGATAGAATCTACATAATTCAAGACAAACAGTTGATGTCGAAATTAACAACCTAAGAGACAAAATAAAATGCAATACTGAAAGTAAAGGAAAGCAAGAACAAACATAAAGTTGAACAAGTAAAGAAAGCAAAAAGAAATCATAATGATGAGGGGTTCTTGAGGATGAAAATAATGGATAAGTGGGTCTCCTAAATCTACCATAGATGCCTAACAAACTCATAAGAGGTGATCTCTAAACAACAAGATCATAAGTAAATAAATCCATTCTCATGGCAGATATTCTCAACAAGACTACAACCTGACTTAACTCCCATTAGCGATTTATAATAAGCAGGCATGAAGAAACAACTTGCTAAAGCCAATAAACACTCTAGACAACTAATCCCTTAGGCTAGACATGTGAATCTCTGAAATTAGTTGGTTCATGAATTTCATCAAACACTTCATGGGTGTGAAAATTCCCAGAATCTAATCTCAGAGAGAAATTAGCATTAAGTACACAAAAACAGAAGATATCTAATCAAAACTAAGATTAGAGACCTAGGAGATCAAAGATTACACACTAATGTAACACATCCTCAAGAACCCTAGCTCTTTACTTAGATTTTGTCACCAAGAACACAAACTCAGAATTTAAAAACAAGTAGATAATCTTAAAGAGAAAAGAAAGATAAGAAGAATGCAAAAGAAATTAAACTTAAATACTTAATATATCATAAGAAATCTGAATACAGAAGTAGAGAGAATTTTATGGTTTTTTTCTCCAAGAACAAAAAACGCTAAAACGTGGCTGCTGTGAAAAAAATGAAAGAGGTCCCTTTTAAAAGTTTTGGAAACCCTATTTAAAAAGGTCTAAACGAGTTTGGTACACAATAAGTAAAACCGAATTGAAAAAGAAAATTTGCTAGTTTCTCGCAGAGGCCCGGCCCATAATGATCAATCTTTAGTAAATTTGTCATATCTTCCAAACCACACGTTAGATTTCTTTCAAAACACCTCCAAATGAAAGCTAACTTGTGTGGCTATCATGTGGTAAAATATGAGCTCAATCCAACGGTGGAAAGTCTTTCAAAAAAAGTCAAACTTGTGAGCGTATTTGCATGATTCAGCACCTCCAAATTTGTGTTCCATCCTCAAGTCCAATTCCAAGACCTTCTCAATGCCCAAAAGGATCCAAAAAAAACCAAAGTACCTAAAAATTACTCCAAACATAATATGTATGCAATGCAAATGCAAAGTATGCAATATGAAGGTAAAAGGACTCTAAAATGATAGTCAGGGTATGCATATGGATGCAAAACATGTAGAATAATGCTTCTAAAATGTGCTAAAATGCATACATATCACTAGACTATAAGTAGGAAGATCTCTTTTATTTTGGAATTATGCAATTTCTGGTTTCTTGTCGTCGAATTGGATTTTGTGATTTGGGCGATTTTGCTATTTAAGTTTATGAGAATCGGAGTTTGTATAGCCAAAGTCAATCAGTTGTTCCGGTGACAAGGCTTCAGGATGCCTATGACGATGAGATCATCGGAATCGGTGTTGAACGAGAGATTGAATTGTCTTACGTTGCGGATCAGGTGAAGATCGTTGTGGCGGATTTGTTGCAATCGAATACAAAGACGAAGGAGCGTCTTAATTCCTTGGAAAATCACATGGAGCAAATCTTCCAAATGTTGCAGTAGATGTGTGATACTTCTCTTTCCCGAGTTCGAATTCCTAGTCCGTCTATTGCTAACCAGTCTGGGCGTTATGACGAGGTACACGTCTCTCCTGTAGAACCGACGCATAGGGAAGCAGAACCGGTTTGTGCGTCAGAATCGGTGCAAGATTGAAGGGTGAGTGCATCGTTGGGGGATAGGGACACAATATTAAAGAAGATTAAGCTTCTGGTGTTTGGAGGAGAGGATGTGTATGCTTGGCTAAGTACGGTTGAGGGCTTCCACTCTCTCGGTAAGTATTCTGAAGCTAAGAGGTTGGAATTAATATCTGTGAGTTTGACTGGGAATGTGTTGAGTTGGTGAAATTACGAAGCATTAGACGCTCCCTTTGTGGATTGGAGTGAGTTTAGGGAAATGTTGCTTCTGTGATTTGTAAAGTCGACGGATACGTCTCCTAGAGACAGATTGTTTGCATTACAGCAGAACGACTTTGTTGAGGAGTATGTTCATGAGTTTGAGGATTTGGTGTTCAAAATTAGAGGATTGTCACAGGAAGACAAGATTTCAATTTTCAGAAAGGGGTTGTGAGGTTGATTGGACCTTACATGAATTAGCGTTTTAGTATAATGGGAAGTTTGTGACTTTGAATGGGGACCCGACTTTGCATATTGATTATGTGCCGAATGGGAAATAGAGAAGGAAGGCTATGCACAGCCTATATTAGTTTCAGCTGGATAGTGGGAAGTCCGAGAAAGTGTAACCTCTTAAGCCATCCAACTCATCTTTCTCAAACTCCTATATTGTTGCCACATCATCTTATGTTTTATAAATATTTTTTTTATAAAAAAAAAAACAAAAACAATTATTTGCTTAATCACATTACTTGCTGTAATATAGACATTCAAAGGTCTCACATTAAATTAAGTTACATCTGAAACTTCTTTACAACTCGATTTTACGTCACCGGAAACTTTCCGGTCCGGTTTGGAAACGACACAGTCTCTAATTATTATAAACGCCAAATATGTTATATAAAACATTTTCTTTGTTTTTATTCTATTTTATATACAAATATTTCAGAAAGAAAGAAAAAAAAGAGACATGAAACCACAATCATCTAACTAATGACTACCCAAAGTAAAGACTCCACTAACCCCACTAAGTGGGAGACATTTATTTCTGCTTTGATCAATATGTAACAATGGAAACAGTTGATCCTAATGAAAGTGAAGCAAGCAATGATAGTCGTTTAGAGTGACCTGGCATTAGTATATTACTAATTCTTAGTAACGTTTTCAATATAACTTGTTGATTTATATTCCCCCCTTAATCACAACCAATGGCCTAAACGTGAGAGATCAATGACATAGTTGATTCATATTCTCCCTTTAGTCACAACCAATGGACTAAATATTAGACATTAACTAAACATTAAATATGACCTAAACATAGTTTCGGTTATATCTAACATTCTAGATTATCTATATTAAATTTATCATAGTCTACTACTAATATTTATATATACAATAATTAAAGGTAAAAACATTAATATATAATTATTACTTTATTGATATAGAATTTAACCACCGCATATATATATATATATATATATTCTATTGCAAAATTGTAACACATACTTTATCCAAAATTTATTAATAGATCATCCAATTTATTAACCCAACAATTCCAAAATCCACCAAAATACTTAAACTTTATCGGAGAACACTGGGTTTATAAGTCTTATCGTGGAAAAAAATACTAATATTAAATTGTTTATTATATATCTAGATTTTCTCATTCATAAATCAAAACCCTCTAATTACCTGAAATCGAACCTTCTTCTTCGTCTAATTCATCATCTCTTTTTCTATAGCAACATATCTTTAGTTTTACCATTCCAAATAATAATAAAATTATCTATTTCTGATTCACATACCTTTCATTCTAGAAATACAACACAAATCACAAAATTTGACAAGTTACCCAACAAATAAACTATACATAAATGTTTCTAAACCAAAAACCGGGCGTAGCCCGGTCAATCCCCTAGTCATTAAAGATAGTATACTTTTTACATTTATGATATCTTCAATCACTAAAAGATTTATATTACATGATCTACAAACATATCATTCATTCAATATGTTTGTTTGATCATCACTGATTTATCATATTTTGTTTTGACATTTAATTGTAAACTTAACAAATTAAACACTTAATTTTACAGATAATCTTTATAAAGAAGTTAACATGTAACATAAATATGTAGGTGAAAAGATGGTTGACAAATATCAATGGTAGTCCAATAATCGGGAAAAGAAGATCGTATACATCAAGTAAGTTGTCTAAATTCCTAAATATATATAGTTATTTGTTTTGAATGATAGAAGTTTACTGATTGAGTGCATATCATTGGCTGAGTAAAAATAATTTAAACACTGAGATAAAAGAAACCATGAAAGAAGCAAATTAATATTTAAAAATAGTAGTAAACGACATAAAAACAACTAGTGATAGAATAAAGAAAATGCAATATAATAACATAATTTACTAACTAATCTGTAAAACTTAAACACGGTCACTGCTGCTTCACATTGGTATACTTCTCTTATTTGATCTTTGCATTAAGAACCCGTAGTTGAGTTCGACATTGTACCATCAGAACCTTCACAGCTGCTAGTTAGCATTAAATCATTCTGTATTGCATTAATTTATATGGAATTAGTAGTCTACTGAAAATGGAAAATTATAAAACATGAGTTAATCGAAGGCAATAAGGGTAGGATTATCAAGAGTTTTTTTAAAAAACCTTTATTATATTATAATATTAATATTTTTAATTTAGTTTTTTAATTTCTTTTTTCTAAAAAAAAATTCTCCAATCATGTACCGTCACGTGACAAGAAACTCATTTTTGAGTTTCTTATTTAAGAACCTTTCTCTCTCCATTTCTTCACTTTTTATTATTTTATTAATATTTTTGCACTAAGAAACTCATTAGAGACCACCAATAATGGTGGTCTAATCTGAACACCTTCAATCAAGGGAAAGTCAGACAATTATTGTTGGGCCATTATTTTAAAGCCTTCGGGTTTAAAAATAATTGGATAAGAGTGAATTAAAATGGGCGTAATATGCTTACGAGATTGGACTTAATTTTGACAAAAATAATGTCATTTGTCCCACATTGAAAGTTTGAGATTTTCATGTGTTGTATATATAGAGATATAATTATATCATGGTTCAAAAGACTAACACTATGGAGTGTGTGAGTGAGAAAGGAAAAGACCACATGCACGCGCCGAGCCGCGCCAGGCTCGGTCTTGGTCTTGGTTTTGGTCTGCACGCGTTTAATTTTTTGGGGAAAATTTGTAAACCAAAAACTCAAAATTAATTTCGGTTTGGTTTAATCGAATTGGCTTGGTTAAGTGTAGAATCAGATTTTTTTGGATCTTCTCCTCAAATCGCGGCACTTTCTCCTCAACGCCTTGGCTTTCTTTCTCTATAAATACAAGACCTCTTTCATTCTTTTAGAGTGACATTTTTCGAATCCCTACAGAAATTATAAAACACTCGATTTTGATCCCCTGCTATTAAAGAGTAAGTACTCGAGAGTTTATATAGAGTTTTCGTTCGTTGGTATTGATTTCTAGTGTTTGAGAAATCAATACGTATTGGTTTTATCATGGTATTCGATTATCACTGAAAACCGTCACACTGCAGGTGATAATTCAAGTTAAGAAAATAGATTTTAGAATCTCGACTCCAATTGTTTTCTGTGGCAGCACACTGTTAACAGTTCATTCACGGTTGAACCGTAGTTCCTTTTTTTGGGGTTCTACACTTATGTTTTCATTTGTTGAACCAAATTATTGTCTTTGCTATTTTGAAAGTCTCTTCGATCTTAGAAATGTTGTATTAAATAGCCTCAGGTTTGTGAACAGACTAAATTAGAGGTCGTGGCCCATGGCAAAGAAATATTTCTCTCTTTTGAAATATATTGTTTGATTGTCATTGTTGTATAATAGATTTTGTTTTTGTTTTATAGGATACAAAAGAGAAAGTACGAGTGGTAAGAAGTACCGTGGGGAAGAAGGCCGAGAATATAATGATTTAAAGAGAACGTGTTTTTTTTTTTTACAACGAACGTGTGATGTAATAATGGTCTTTTTAATCCAATCTTGAAAATTCGTTTAATAAATATCAAACAGTGAAAGACAAAATTACCTTAAAACAAAAAAGTACTTGTTCTTAACAATAATTGTTTACAATTTAAAGGTTATTTCTTTAAACGTACCGCAGCTTTAATAGCTTCATTAAGATAAATAATTCAAGTACGTCATAATATGTGTCGTGACGAAGTTTTATTTTGGCCCGACAATATAATAAAACGAATTATTAAATGAATAGCATTTATATTATAGCGATAGCGTAAAGGTCAAGAAGAAGGCAAAGATTCCTATCTAAAACTCAACTGGTTGGACAGCATTTAAGCGACCTACCACATTGAATTATTTTCTCTTGGTGGATAAGAAACTATTTATACTATCATTTAATATACATACAAATATATTACTTAACGTTCATATTTAGAATAGTTACAAATTAGTCAACCTGAAGGTGACACATCTTTGTCCAATATAATTGTTTTCAATTTTCACATATGGACTTGTCATGGCGAATTTCATTTTCAGTTATTTGTACCGACATAAGAGCTTAGCCGAAACACACCGTACGATGTCGACGAAACCCATCAATTTAATGTAATGAAGTTACTTTCATAATCCAAAAAAATATCCTCTTGTTTACATGTAAACCAGAATTCACTCAGTATAATATTACCGCCTGAACAAATTAAGCATACAATTAATCATCGGAAAATATGGTGACTAATCTTGGTTTCATTATTTAGGTCTCAATCACAAAATTTGAAATTATTCTAGTTTTTTTTTTCTTAAGACTCGTAGAAATTGTAGTAGTTACAAATGATTTGACTGGGACAGATTTTTACACTGTTTTTTGTTTTTGTTTTTGGAAAAATTACTTCTTAGCCAATTATAATTTTGCTAAAATAGTTTTTCAAAATCTTAAAACAGGTTTTACTTTAAATCTCACCATTCAATATTTTAGTTTTTGTTTTCCTAAAAATTAGGAAAAACTAGTTTTTGAGAATTCAATGTTGATTTTTATAAAAAACCAAAAACTACTTTTTGAGTTTTAGCAAACAAAAACTAAGATACAAAAACAAAAACCAAAATCAAAATCTAAAATCCAAAAACTTCAATCCAGAAACTAAAAACCAAAAACCAAAAATTGTGTTACCATTCATAACCCAAATGTATTGACTTTGTTTTGGCTTAATTAACATCATGATTCAACCTCTCTCTCTTAGATTCATTTCATCACCACCGATTCTCGACCGTCGGAAAAGGAGTCCACTGTCGGAAAAGGAGTCCACCGTCTATGATTTTTACCGAATGTCCCTTTGTTGCTGCCTCTTCTCTAACATGTCCTAAATCTAGGTTTAAGTTTCTTCCGTTTTACCACCTCTGTCGTGATGCATCACTGGATTAGATGGTGTCGCGGTGGTCAAGGACTAATGATTTTTCCCATTGTTTGTGTGAGGACGGCGACTTTTGGTTGGATCTCGACAGAATCATTGTGTCTTCTTTGTTAACTCCTTTCCTTTCATGGGTGTTCTCGACGTTGAGTGGCCAGATTCTCTCGGTAAGGCTCGCCATCGCCATCGTCGTCTTTGTCTGCCTAGCCAAAATTTATGGTTTTGTCTTTGCCTTTCTCTTTCTCCATTTGGCTATAGTGAATCTTTGTTTTGTTCAAGTTTGAAGACTCTTGAATTTAGGCTTTAGATAGACTTCACTTCTTGGTTTAGTAGTTATATTTAGACTAGTGTTGGTTTTGTGTGGGTTGTTGTCAATTTTGTGTGCGTTGGTTTGGGTTGGCTCGATTTCTTGTTGTTGTCTTGTTTGTATGTGTCTCGATTTAGTTTGCATTTATGGATTTGTCAGAAGAAAGTGGTTATGTTGGCAAATAACGCCTGTGTTCCACAGACCCTTCGGGTGATTCTGGATGGGTTCGAGGGACGAAGAAAGTTGGGTTGGGAAATAAGGGAAAGATTAGGGTTTTTGCCGGATAAGACAGTGAAAAATCAGACCAAACCGTGAAATTCGGACAAGGCCATGCAAAATTCAGACAAGGCCATGGAAATTCGGACAAGGCCATGGGAATTCAGACAAGTCCCTGAAAATTCGGACAAGGGAGTGACAGTGTTCGGACAAGGGTGTAACAGTGTCCGAACGGGTAGTGAGTTCGGACAGGGAGTGAGGTGTTCAGACAGGGAGTGAAGTGTTCGGACAGGGAGTGGTGTGTTCGGACAGGGAGTGATGTGTCCGAACTGAGGGAGTGATAGTGGGAAGTGGCTGGACCGTTCATGGGTCGGTCCAGGGCATAAGTGTCCCGCGGGTCGAACTTGATCCAATTTAGGTGGGCTTGAATTTGGCCCATCCTGGACGGATTAAGGTTAGGGTTTTCACCCAAAACTCTATAAATAGAGCTAAAAACCGCTGCTGCCCAGAAAAATTCACGAAAAACTCTAAGTAAAATCGGAATTCCTTGCAGAAGAGCTCTAAGGCCGATTTTTATCGATTCGAGTAAGGGAAAAGATAGATCGAGAGCGATCAAAACCAGATCCGAGAACCTGATTGGAAATCGCATCAAGAGGTGTCAGGAATAGGCTAAGGTAAAGGTGAGTTTTCGGGACTGTTGAGGTGATTCTGGGTTCGTTTTGGGCATTAGTGGGATTAACTCATAGAAGGGTTATGATTGTGTGTTTGATTGGATGAAAGATGATTGTTTTCCGTTCATGATGGTTGTTTTGGTTTATCCGGGTGAATCCGGGTAGCCGAGGCAGCAGATCTGATCGGACTCTGAGCATGAATAATGTTGGACTCTGAGCATGAATAATGCTGTTCTCTGACTTGATTGTGTTATTGCTTGATACGTTTCTAGTTTGGCCTAGTGGGACGGAATGACCGACTCACTAAGCAAATTTGTTTGCTTACCCAATCTGCGTGATTGTAGGTGATTTACCCAAGGACTGTGAAAGTGGGTAAGTAGGAGTGAGATCGAGGCGAGAAGGAGGAATGATGGTATAAGACTGGGATAAACTAGGTCTAGACAAATATAATTTAAACATTCTTGCAAACTTGTTGTATTAGAACCTCTTGAATTGGTTTATGCATACGTTTTGGGCTTATAAAACTGTCAAAAACTTGAAAACGACTAAGTAAAGAAAGAACCAAAAATTGACTAAGTGTTTGGTTCACCCATGACCAAACTGAATCGAATCCGGACGTATGCATCTCGAGTTAAGGTGCCACAAGTTACTCTTTGACAAAGTTGTAGGCATCTTTATGTTCGAGTATTGGGAGTTGTCTCTCGAACTGGTTCGCTCGTGGTACTTGATTGGAAAGTATCATCAAAATTAGGTGTTGCGGCCACTCTCGACTTTGTGTCCATTGTTAGTCTAGTATTTCAGTTCTAATATTGTTGTATTGTATTTTTCGTCATTTATGTAGTTTTCTTTTTCTTCTAATTTCTTTGTTATTTTTGTATCTCAGCCAAAATCCGAAAATTGTATAATGAAAGATTTAACATTTGATACCAATTCAACGATCAACCATGGATATACCTACTATAATAAGTTGGTTTAAACTTTTAAGCAATGTCAATCATTATTAATCATTTTGTAACGTCAACAAAAAAACAAAATATAAAATCTGAAACAACTTTTTTTTGGGGGTAAAAATGTTAAAATATTATACTATTTTTCAATTTTTGATAAAAGTACAGAGATAACTGAAAAGGCAGAAGAAATAAAAGCAACAAAATATACAAAAATACAATCAATGATCTAAGGAAAATTACAAGACTACTCTGGAAGGACGAACCCCCGAAACAACTTTAGTAGAGAGATCAACGAGATTGCCACAAGAGACCCAGCCGAGAGACAGCCCCAAAACTCAGACCTAGCAACTCGTACAAGTTTCCATACAATACCTGCACGAAACCTGAACACGGGCACTGAAGCTATCAATACTGAGAGGACCTTACTCGACGAGCCTAATCCATTGTTTAGAGACGTGCCAATTAACAAAAAAAAAGGCATTTGCCTAGGGCCCCCAAAATATATAAATTTTTGGGGCCTTTTAATACTAAAAATCTAAGGTAGCAAAATGGTTAAAATATTTTAATTTAATTGTAATGTTAGGGTTCAAGTCTTGATGGTGAATAATGGAAAATTTTCTTTTAAAATTTATTGTAAAAATATCTTGTATATAAGCTTAAAAACCCAAAAAGAAAATTGTTAGTTTGTTTTACAAAAATAAAAATTTCAAAAAAACTAAAACATAAATTGTTAATTAGATTTGAAAAATAGAAAATAAAAGAATTGTTATTCCAAAAGGAAAAAGAAAAAAGAAAAGAAAAAAAAGAAAAGAAAATTCATAATACAAGAGAAAAAAGAAAAACTCAAACTTATAAGTAGTTGTTCATGGTTTACCATGATTTACACATTAACAAACTACAAACAAGTTTTTCATCTCGTTTGTTCTTTTGAGCTAATCCAATATCTTACTTCATCTTCTTAATTGTAAATTGTTCAACTTTTTTATAATTCTTCTAATAGCTTTTATATAATAATTATTTTTTATAAATTTTAGAAACATGTCTTTAAGAAAGTATCCATCAGGAGCGCAAAAAAAGACAAAAGAAAAATAAAGATGATACATTTGTGAAATCACAAGCAGATTCTTAAACCAAGTTTCTTACAAAACCTGAAAGTTTTGAACAAAAGGAGGATGAGAATATCAACCGAAAAGAAGATGAGAGTGTTAAGATAGAAGAAGATAACAATCTCAATACAGAGGAAGAAGGGACACAAGTGAATATAGATGGGAAAATGCTGATTTTGAAGAGCATGATAGACTTCTTGATATATATATATATATATATATATGATCCTGGAAATTGGGGAGAAATTGATTATGGATTAAGACTTATTATGGTTATAAAAGGTCATGCAACAAGATATGCAATTGATTTCAACTTTCCAAGAGATAAGACTAATGGTCGACATTTCTCCCTCGCATATTATTTAAGAGATTTGAGTAATGGAGAGAAACAAGATAGGCGTTGGCTAGTTTATTCAAAAACATCAGATAAAGTCTTTTTTTTTTTGTTGTAAATTGTTCACTCATGACAAAAATCCAAGTTATCTCGCATCTAAGGGATTTGGTGATTGGAAAAATATTTTGGAAAGATTTAAGAAGCATGAGACTAGTCATGATCATATTAAATGCATGAGTGAGTGGATGGAACTTGAATTGAGGCTGAAAATAAAATGAAACAATTGATACGTATATGCAAGAAGAACTCAACAAAGAGAGGAATCATTGGAAATATGTGATGCTTCAAGTTTTTTCTTTGGTAAAAACTGTTGCCAGACAGAATTTAGCATTTCGTGGAAAAAATGAAAAGGTAAGAGTGGACGGTAATGAAAACTTCTTAAGTTTTATTGACATGATGGCTGAATGGGATCCGGTAATGAGAGAACATGTTAGACGGTTTGAAGATGGTGAATCTCATTATCATTATCTCAGTAATAAAATCCAGAATAAGTTGATAAAACAGATAGCTAATAAATTCAAGGACATGATCATAAAAAAGATTCAAGGGGCAAAATATTTTTCTCTTATTGTTGATTGCACTCCTGATATTAATCATCTTGAATAAATGACACTTATCCTTCGATGTGTTGATGTTTCACCACGTTCGGCTAAGATAGAAGAATTTTTTCTTACATTTTTGTAAGTTGATGATACATCTGGTGAAGGGATTTTTAGTGACATTCAGAAGGTGTTGGTTGCTATGAATTTAAGTATTGATGATGTGAAAGGACAATGATATGATAATGGATCCAATATGAAGGGAAAACATTAAGGAGTACAAAAGAGATTTATTGACTTCAACCCACGTGCTTTTTATACACCATTTCGTTGTCATAATCTTAATCTTGCTCTTAGTGATATGACAACCACTTCTCAAAAAGTCATTTCATTTTTTGGGATAATTCAGCGAATTTATTTTCTATTTGCATCTTCGAGTAAGTGATGGAAGATATTGGAAGATGTAGTGGGAGGTTTGTGAGTTAAAAATTTGTCGCGAGAGCCATGTTGAATGTGTCAAGGCAATAAGATTTCAAGCTCCAAAAATAAGAAATGCTTTGATTCATACAGCAGAAAATAGTGATGATCCAAAAGCCCAAAGTGATGTTGAGTGTCTTGCGACAAGTGAAACACATGGGATTGGAAATTATGAATTTTTACTCTCTATGGTGATTTGGTACAAATTTATGTTTGCAATCAACACTATAAGCAAGAGTTTGCACTCAGAAGACATGAACATTGAAGTTGCATTTTCCCAGTTAAAGGGACTTGTTTTTTTTTTTTTTTTTTCAAAATTATAGAGATAGTGATTTTGAGAGTGCAAAATCACATGCTAAAGTAATTACAGAGTCTATGGAAATTGAAGCCATATTTTCAACAAAGGAAAAACGTGTTATTAAAAGAAAAAGAAAAATTCGTGAAGAATTATAGATAGTTAATGAAACTGTGAATATATCTCCAGAAAAGAGCTTCAGAATAAATTATTTCAACCAAGTCATGGATCAAGCTCTCTATTCTCTTAAGACAAGGTTTGAACAATTTCAAAAGTACGAAAAACCTTTGGTTTCCTAATTGATTTAGAGAAACTGAAGTCAGCAAGTGATGATAACTTGAAGACATCTTGTACCAATCTGAAGTTTTTTTTAAAAACATGGAAATCATTCAGATGTTATAGGAGATGAGTTGTATTTGAACTAACAGTTTTGAAAGATTTTTGCCAGAGGAATGCAAGAAACCCGTTGAAGTGTTGAACTACTTGAAAGGAATGGAAGATTTTTATCCAAACTCATAGATTGCTTATCGGATTCTGTTGACAATTTCAGTTTCGGTTGCTTCAGCTGAAAGAAGTTTTTCAAAACTAAGTTGATAAAGTCTTATTTACGATCAACTATGTCACAAGAAAGACTAAATGGTTTAGCAATCATATCTTATAGAAAGAGCACCTAGTTAGGAATTTAGATTATGAGAATTTGGTAAAAGAGTTTATTGAAACAGAAATGAAGAAAATTATGTCTTAATCGTTTGATAATTTAAATTTTGTTTTGGTTTATCAATATAATTTTTTTAATTATATTATAGTTCATATTATAAAATGCCCATTTTACTAAAGTTCGCCTTAGACCTCATACACGACACTGATTGTTACTCTAATATGGAACCCACATACCCAAAGAAAACGACATCAAAAAGTCAAGCCACAACTACCAATGTAACTAGAGCAAGCAACACCCCATGCTACCCCTTAATCCAGGAGAAATCTATCAAATCTTGTATCCCCAAACCATCAAATTATAATTTTAGCCATCCTCTAACTAAAACCTATGGTAAAATGATAGAAGTTACATGGGCTTGAGTGAAAGATAAGGAAGGAGAGACTACCAAGATTCCAAATAAAACTATGGTGAGGATGACATCGGTGGTGGCAGATTTGGTATGAACCTCACCGTCCGGACGAGATTTGTAGAGATCGCCGCCCTCATAACCCGTTGTCACACGCAAAAGGAGAAGTAGGAGAGATGGAAGAGAAGAGTCATTTTTGGGCAGTGGTGAGAGTGGCAAATTGCCATGAAGAGAGATAGGCATTAGAAAGTTCAAAAAAAAGAGAAAGTTTTTGTCAAGAAAATGAACGAGATAAAAATTTCCGCTAATTGTTTCACTTTTATTATCTGAAACAACATTTACAAATAATAAAATATATATTTTTTTTATTATAATGCATTTTCCATGCAGTAATTTTATTAGGACAATATGAGAAATTAATAGCTAATGATAGAGTTCAATTTGAATAGGACAACTAAACCCTACTAATATTGTTTTGTTGTTGTTATTTTACGTTGGACGGAAACCTAATATCTGGACCATATAGGATGAATCATTATTAAATTGTAGGAGATAATTTGAGGTGTTCGCTTAGCTAACCTCACAAGATACAATTTTTCCTCCACACGTATAAACGCGTTTACTAGCCCAAGTTGCCAAGTCAGAAAATATTAGTTACAATTTACAACCAACTAGTTAATAAAAGGAACCAACGTACAAAACAAATATTTCATGTAAATGTAGTACTTCGATTCATGAGATTAGTATAAAATATCTGTCAAATAATTATTAATATAATAACTCCAAACAGGTAAAAAGGACAGAACATTTGGAATTCTGAAAATGATTGGACGGACAGGAAAATAGAGACGTTAGAAATCCAACGTTCAAATGTAGGCCATAGAACAACACTGCCACAGGGCCCTATTTCCATAAGCATCCTAATTATATAAATTATACTACTACTATTACAACCAATTATGTAATTATCACATTTTGATCAAGTCGTGTCTTTCATTGTAATTGTGAATCTTAACGTATATATTAGTAGCTGTTTTCAACCGTTATTTGGTACTGTACCATTTATTTATTACTATCAGATACGCTATGGTTAAAGTCTGCCTCAGTGCCCAATACTCAGGAATCATGTTGACTTGAGTTTAGTATTAAACAAAATTCAAAACCTACATCTGATCAGAAATACTGAAACTTCGTTTCCCTTGTTATATACAGTATGGTTTGAGTGTATAGTTGTAATCTTGAATTATAGTTGTGTAAAAATATACAGCTATCGTTGCTGGTGTACAAAACAAACAATTTGATTTCATATTCATGGAAGAACGTTAACAAAAGATCTCCAATATAAATATTTGATAATGATAATAATGGCACGTACCGAAAATCTCTGACATCATTGGGTAGAGTCTCCAATGGGTACGATTGAAACGGTCAAATTTTGTAACTAAAATCAATATTTGTTCACTTTAGGACACGTCATCAAGTAAAAAGTGTTGAAAATATTTACATCACGTGGGTCCCACCCACTTCATGCACCTCCCTCATCTCCCTCCTCTTCGGCCTCTATATAAACAGCATCTTTACCTCCTCCTTCACTGGAATACAAATCTTTTTTCTCTTTCTCTCTCTTCCCTCTGCAACAATGGCTTTTTCTCCTTCTTTCTCTCTTTATACTCTCCTCCTTCTCACCTATTTCCTTCACATCTGCAGGTTATATATTCTTCATCATCTCTTCACTACTGGTATATATGTACAATTTCGGTTTTCGTTTCTTCTATTCTGATCTCTTTTTTGTTTGTTTGTGATTCTTACCAGATTCTGGAATGATAGGAGTAAATTACGGCCGTATAGCAGACAATCTCCCAGCACCGGATAAAGTTGTTGACCTTCTTAAATCTCAAGGAATCAATCGCGTTAAGCTTTACGACCACCCGATAAATCCGTACTAACCGCACTTGCCAACTCCGGAATCAAAGTCGTTGTCTCGCTTCCCAACGAAAACCTCTCCTCCGCCGCCTCTGATCAGAGCTACACCGACACTTGGGTTCAGGATAACATAAAGAAGTACATGCCGGCGACGGATATTGAAGCAATTGCCGTCGGGAACGAAGTCTTTGTCGATCCAAGGAACACGACGTCGTATCTCGTTCCGGCTATGAAGAATGTTCAGAACTCTCTGGTGAAATTCAGCCTCGACAAATCTATCAAAATCTCGTCGCCTATTGCTTTGAGTGCTTTTGGCGAATTCTTATCCACCGTCAGCTGGTTCTTTTAAACCGGATTTAATTGAACCGGTTGTTAAACCGATGCTGGATTTCTTCGCAAGACTTCATCGCATATTATGGTGAATGCTTACCCATTCTTCGCTTACGCTGCTAATGCTGATAAGATCTCGTTGGATTACGCTCTGTTTAAGGAGAACACCGCAAATGTAGATTCCGGTAATGGTCTGAAGTATAACAGCCTACTAGACGCTCAAATCGACGCCGTATTCGCAGCTATGGCCGCCGTGGGATTCAACGACGTCAAGCTCGTGGTGACGGAGACAGGCTGGGCCATCTGCCGGAGACAAAAAACGAGATCGGAGCTGGTTCGGCTAATGCGGCGGCTTATAACGGAGGATTAGTGACGAGAGTGTTAACCGGAAACGGAACGCCGTTGAAACCAAAGGAACCACTTAACGTTTATTTGTTCGCTCTGTTTAACGAAAAACCGGAAAACAGGTCCTACATCGGAGGAGAAACTACGGGGTTGTTTTACCCAGACGAGGAAAAAAGTGTATGACGTTTCTTTTGCAGCTCAGTCAAGGGTGATCAACGATGGGAAACAGGAGGTTCCGGTGAAATCGTCGCACGTTGGACAGACATGGTGCGTAGCCAACGGAAAAACGACGAAGGAAAAGCTTCAGGAAGGTCTAGACTACGCTTGTGGTGAAGGAGGTGCTGATTGCCGTCCGATTCAACCAGGTGCCACGTGTTACGATCCTGAATCGTTAGAGGCTCACGCTTCTTACGCGTTTAACAGTTACTATCAGAAGAACGCACGTGGTGTTGGCACGTGTGACTTTGGTGGTGCAGCCTACGTAGTCTCACAACCTCCCAGTACGTATAGTCTCGATTAATATATAATTTCATTGAAATTTTGTTACATTCTTATGTATATCATAATCTTTAAGCTTGAATTAAATGTTTTTCGTTTTCTTTGTAGAGTACGGGAAATGCGAGTTTCCTACCGGCCTGCATTGAAATGGATATGAAGAAGAAGGGGACCGGGCAGATTAATTTAGCATTTTCATGTTTCTATTTTATAGATTGCTTTGTCTGTCGAAATTCGAGTATATGATTATTTATATATGCGTTGATTTTTTAAAAATTTATTGTATATTTCATTGGTTTCGTCATATTATTATTATAGCCGCTCAGCATTGTTTTCTTTCATACTTGCGTCAATTGCGTATCAATTAATTAATCACGTCAAAGAAAAACAAAACATTTTAGATAATCTAACACCCGAATATGTATGCATACCGTAACATGTGTATAGTTCATCTTACGGTTATAGCGACCTCCACATAACAATCGTACTTGTATAACGTTTAACAACCTAACAATCAAATAAAAAGTGCTGTCTATCTATTTTACACTAAACTATAGTTATAGCATCATAAACACACAAAATTTTATCTCATTTTAAATTCACACATTATAAAAATTTATATTTTTACTACACAAATTTAAAATTTTAAACTTTATTACCCACAAATTAAACTTAATAA